>PJEM01006679.1:0-58021 GCA_004023845.1 Helogale parvula | reverse complement strand
ATTTTCTTTCTAGTCTGATGTGTGGTCATGGACGACTGTTTTAATTTCCCCTCCCCTTGTGCATAGGGAGGGCACACATTTTTATCGGCCCCTCATATCTTCTCTTTGTCCCCCAGTAGCTATTTATATCTTTGAAGCAGGGACAGGATTCTGTCTATACATGTGTTAAATGTTTATTTATATATTTTAAGAGAGAGAGAGCTAGAGCGGAGAAGGGCAGAGACAAGGAGAGAGAGAATCCCAAGCAGCCTCCCTGATGGAAGTGGAAAGCCTGAAGTGGGGCTCGATCTCACCAACTGTGAGATCAAGACTTGAGCCAAAATCAAGAGTCAGACGCTTAACGGACTGAGTCCGCCAGCCGCCCCTAGGATTCTGTTGTCCTAAGCAGAGTGTCCGTGTGTGATCCGAGCAGGTTTGTGGAAAATTAAATGAGAACCTCCATAGTTACGTGACCCTGGTGGCCAGGGCTGTTCTGAATAAGGCAGCATTCTCTCATGCTTGAGAGTCACCTGGGGAACTTGTTTAAACTCCGGACACCTGGGTTCCAGCTAAACGTAGTCTGAGTCGGTCGGTCTGGGGTGGGTCCTAGGAAATCTGCCTTGTAGCAAATCTCCCGGTGGTTCTGATACCCCAGCTCAGAGTTGGTGGCCCCA
Organism: Helogale parvula; assembly: GCA_004023845.1. Taxonomy (NCBI): domain Eukaryota; kingdom Metazoa; phylum Chordata; class Mammalia; order Carnivora; family Herpestidae; genus Helogale; species Helogale parvula. Next base: position 57,368 of record PJEM01006679.1, on the reverse strand, counting down.
ACTCAGAGAGTCACTACACCGACACTTTGCGTAGGAAACGTATCCAGGATGGTGACTGCTTCCCAGGACCGAGAAGGTCCCAAATTACATTACAATTGTAAGATGAGGAAACCGGTCATTCCGCAGTGGAGAGTTAGGACACCTCCCGAACGCTTTCCCAAGCACCAGCCAGGCCCCCGAGGCCCCCCAGGTGTGCTCACCTGTCAGACTGGTCCACCGGCGACCCTTCCATCTCAAACCTGCAGGCACAGCCGTAGTCCTCCAAGTCCCGGGGGCACAGACCAGCCACACACCTCAGCCCATTCACGAAGTGGAGAAGCGCAGGGAAGCTGGTGAAGACGGCCTGCAGCCAGGTGAAGTGGGAGCCCAGGCAGTCTGCGGGGAGGGGACAGCAGGCCGGGTGCTGGGAACCAGGGTCCAGGAAGGAGCCCCTGTGCCAGGGACTTCCTGCACCTCGGCATCCTACTAAGCACCTGCTGTGTGCTCAGGATTGTTCCAGACAATGAAGGGGACTTGGGGACCCCTCGGTTGCCCCCAAGTCATGTAACCCTCCTTCCTTACCAACAAGGCTGAAAGACACTCAGGGAAGGCGAGCCTCCTCCCCAAATCCCTGGGGATTTGCTCATTCTGGGCTGGTCATGCTAATAGCCCCAGCTTCCATTCAGTGAGTGGCCTAGGGCTGAGCACGTGACCCAGGTCTGGCCAAAACAACTTAAAGGGAAGTCTGTTAGATTTGAGGGAATTGTTTCTTTCAGAATAAAGAACAAAGGCAAGGAAGACATCCTTTGGATCTACACCTTTTTCCTTCCTTGAATATGGGTAAGGATATGTTGGCTGGGGCTGCAGCAACCATGTTGCCACCATGAGGCCCCAAGCTTACTATTGAAAAGCCATATGCTTAGCTATAGTGGTGGGGAGAGAAAAGGTCTCTGACACCTGCTTATTATCTCTGAGATCTGGTGCTTTCAGGCAACTTCTGTGAGATGATTAAATGCCTTTGTTATTTAAGTCACCATGAGTTGACTAACTGGATCCCAAATGATACAATCATGGCCCTAGAGAAGGGTAATCCAGTGCAGGAAGAGAAGGGATACAGACACTAATAATTGGGGAGGCCCTTGTTATGTGCCAGAAACTGTGCTATGTGCTTTAACAGCTCAATAGTTAAGAGTGATAGTGAGTCTCGCTTTAGAAAGCATTTGCTTCATCCATTACCCCATAAACCTCCCGTTAATTCTGCAAGACAGATGCCACTCGGTCACTTGTGTGTCATAGGTAAAGAAACAAGGTCAGAGACATGCCCAAGGTATCAACCAGCAACCAATGACTTTCCCTAAACAAGAATGTTCTTGGAAGTAAAATTGGCAAGAGACCAATTCCCAGGTTTTGGACCTTGAGCGGCTCGCCCACCCTTCCCATTCTCTGCCTTTCTGACTGCAGGACCCTTAAGTGCCAAAGGGGGTGTGGGACCCCACAGACATGATTCTAACACACAGGGTCATAAGTGGGAGCTTGGGGAGGTCCACAAGATCTAGATTGAGGTCTAGATCCTCAAAGCCTGTTCGAGTTTTCCGACGCCATTCAAACTTCCTTTCCCATGGTTTCTTTCCACATCGCCTAGTCAGAAAATGGAGAAATGCTGCTACACTGAAGGAAAAAGCTACTCTAAAGTTCGTGTGTGTGTGTGTGTGTGTGTGTTTATATAAATATGCATTGTCACCCAAAAACTTAGTGGGCACCTGCACTGACCCACATGCACATTTCTGGTCCAGTCCTCTGCTCTCGTGGTCTAACCTTACGCCAGTTCAGAGCTCCTTGCTCCTGTCAATCACAGGATGGTCTTATTTTGGAGGTACTTTCAGAGAGCGATGGTGGGAACCATCAGTGTCTGGCAATTGGTAGTCACAGGATAGATACATAATTGATAAAAGGAGGGCTTGACACTCTTTGAAATCCTTGGGCTTTGTGCGTACTTGATATTTGGGGAGAGAAAATCCATCAACTAAGCTCTGGACTCGGAGGGGAACTTCCTGTGACCTGGGCATGTCACATACCACCCTTAGGCTCTATTCCTAGCCTGTGCGACAGGGGTACCATTCTCTTCCCTCCACCCCCACCCCACCTGGGTGTCAGGACTAATGAAGTCAGGGCTATGCAGGCACCTCGTAATCCGGTGACTCACCCTGCAATACAAGACACACTACTCTTGTCAGAACCCAGATCACCGGGCTCAGAGCTGGCGGGAGCAGTGGGAGCAAGGGATCACAGAGAGCAGAGCCCAATGCCCTAGTCATTTCCTTCAGTTTCCCACATGCACTCACCCATGCCATGACACCTGGTGGGTAGAAGCAACTTGGCATTTAACTTACCAAAAATGTCGGCCACGCTTTCTACATTTTTAAACACCCCATGGAAGGAAGTGAGATCTAAGTGGAAAGCAGAGAAAACAAGTCAGAGAGCCCTTACCCTGGCCTGCCTCCTTGCCCTGTTCCACCCCTGGGCAGAGTAAGACCCTATGTCTGTCTCTAAGGGTGGATTTGACCTTGGACTAACTTTCTCCTAATGTGGGTTACCATGGAAACCTGGTAAGATGAAACCAGAAGCGTGTTACTAAGCAGCTTTGCCTCTGGGGGAGGAGGTGTGTCTGGATGGGCAGGGACCCTGGGTGAACTATAAATACCTAGTGGGGACTGAGTCATTGTGCAGGGACCCCTCCGTGTGATGACTCTGGAAGCTGAGCTTGTCTTCTGTGCACCCTAGAAATGATACCTATGACATCATTACTAGAGATACTATTTCTACTAGACAATAATGTTCTAGGCCAGGGCAGTCCTGTGGGTGCTCCCCCGTGAGCCCCACTCCTTTGTACCTAAGCTGCTACCTCGGGACTCCTGGACCGATGTGCAGATCGCCCAGGCTGCTCTCACTGGAGACAAGTGACTGGCCTGCTGGCACATGGGGTTTCCTGGCAACTGCGCTGTGAGTCTGAACACTGATTACAAGTTCTCCCTGGGCTGGGCATCGCACTTACCAGGGGGGTTATGGCATTTGGAGAGGGGCCAGGTTGTCATTTGGGTGTGGGTGAGACCGATCACTTGGCTTGCATGGGCTCATGCACAAATAACTTGGTGGACTCAGCTCGTCTCTCTGAAAGGCTGGAAATGAACCCCGAAGCTGGGGCTAGTGTGACCAGCGGGTTCACCATGCATTATGTCCTTCAGTGGTACCTGGCTAAGAGCCCATCCGAGAAATTTTTACCCTCTGTCACCAGGGAAACTTCCCCTTCCCAAAAAACCAATTATTGACCCTCCTTTCTTATAGGTCAAGCACTGGCATACATTGTCTTTCCCTTTTTGCTCTGCCTTCAAGGAGTCTCAGAGCTCAATCTGAAGCTAAAATATCATGACCATATAACGCCCATGATCAGCCCATTTACTTCCATCTCTGGTCTCCCTTCAGCTGACCTTTATCTTTTGATGGGAGTTTTAGTACTTTATCTCTGAAGACAGAGCTGTGATGGTTCAGACATCAGGAGAGACTGTTGAGGGAGAGAGTTTTGAGCCTCATTTGAATCACTGTGCCTACAAGAGCCACAGTAGTAAGTGATATATTTAGAAAGGGCCATTTTCTCTGCCAGCATCCCAGACAACTTTCTACCCAGCTAGGTCTCCCAAGTAAAGTTCAAAAATCCTTACTGATAGTTTTTGAGAGTCCTGGAGGCAGCTCCCGTGGAAGGTGTGGGGTGTCCAGAGGGTGGCCCCCTAAAATCGAGGAGGACAGGAGCATTAGCAGGTGCACTGTCACTGCCCACTTGCTGGGAGGGGCGGCCAGCAGGCAAGAGGATGCGAGGATGCAAATTAATTCAATTCTATGTATATTTTTCTAGAACCTGCTCTGTGCAGGGTCACTGTGGTAGCTATTGATGAAAATAGGTGGTCCTGGTGTTTCACATCAGTTGGCCTTAAGAATGGCCTTCTTCTGGGCAAAAGACATGACCAGACCCTTCTCCAAAGAGGATATCCAGATGGCCAACAGACACATGAAAAGATGTTCAGCGTCACTCATCATCAGGGAAATACAAATCAAAACCACAATGAGATACCTCCTCACGTCGGTCAGAGAGGCTAAAATTAACAACTCAGGAAACGACAGATGTTGGTAAGGATGTGGAGAAAGGGGAACCTTTTTGCATTGCTGGTGGGGATACAAACTGGGGCAGCAGGTCAGGAAAACAGTATGGAGGTTCCTCAAAAAATGAAAAATAGAACTGTCCCACGACCCAACAATTGCAGTATACTAGGTATTCATCCAGAGGATACAAAAATGCTGATTCGAAGGGACACATGCACCCCAATGTTTATAGCAGCACTATTGACAATAGCCAAATTATAGAAAGAGCCCAAATGTCTATCAACTGATGAATGGATAAAGAAGATACGGTGTGTGTATGTGTGTGTGTGTGTGTGTGTGTGTGTGTGTGTGTGTGTGTATAATGGAATTCTACTCAGCAATGAGGAAGAACAAAATCTTGCCATTTGCAACCATGTGGATGAAACTAGAGAGTGTTATGCTAAGCAAAATAAGTCAGAGAAAAATAAATATCATATGATGTCACTCATATGTGGAATTTAAGAAACAAAACAGATGAACATTGGAGAAGGGAAGGAAAAATAAGATAAAAAGATAGAGGAGGCAAACTAAAAGAGACTCTTAAATACAGAGAATAAACTGAGGGTTTCCAGCGGTGTGTTGGGTAGGGGAATGGGTTAAGTGAGTGATGGGCATTAAGGAGGGTACTTGCTAGGGTGAGCACTGGGTGTTAGACGTAAGTGATGAATCACTAAATTCTGCTCCTGAAATAAAAAAGAAAAGGAAAAAAAACCAATGGCCTTCTAGCAGAGGACGGAGAGGTTTGGGGCTCATCTTGAAGCTCTTGTTGCATGTAAAGCAAACCATTTTAACTTAGATTTCACGGTTGTTTGGAATACCTTGAGATGAAACAGGAAATAAGAACAAGCAAGGAAAGGACTCCGCCCCCAGGGAGCTTCCAATCAAGGACAGGGCTTTCCCCCACTATCTGCAAGCAAAATGACCAATGACTGTCAGGGGGCTACGCACCCCGAGACTCAGCCCCAGACCCTGCATTTATCCACAGTGGAGACACAGTGAAGGGATGCAACTTTTGAATTCCGTGAACTATTCAGGCAGGAAGCAAGTTGGACCTGGCCTTTTCCCAGCCTCCGCCGTCTCCCCAGGGGTCTCGAATGCTCATTATGAAGCAGGGGGTCTACAGAGAATCTGGAGGGGTTGGAACAATAGTGTGATACTAGATGAACTTGGATCTGCAAGCTCTGACAGCGTGGGTTGGAGAAGCATCGTGAAGACTGGTAAAAGGGCCACTGGCAGGTGAATTGTGGATGTTTCAAAGTAATGCCGGCTGTTCATCATTGTGATGACGACTATTCCTATTATGAACAACTCCTTCCACTCCCTGCCCCCTCTCCCCTGCACAGTAACAAATGGTTTGCATTACTTGGACCTTACCTTCCTCGTCAACCTCATCACTGCCACCATGGACTTATTCTGGGGACCTGGACATCGTTAGCAGGTGCCTGTCTGTGGGAGAGCAGTCCTCCCATCTACAAACCCTGTGGGCTCGTGCTGGGTCCCCGGAGCCCCAGGCCCTCTGCTGCCAGGCCTGCAGGGATGGGTTGGAGGGGATGCGGCCTCGCTCCCTAGCACTGGGCCCCAACCCTGCAGCACGATGAACCTGCCCTCGCACCAGCCTCCCTCCTGGCAGGATGTGCTCTGTGGCTGTGGCCAGGAGCCTCCTCTCCAGTCCTCCGGATTTCTATTAAACACAAATGGATGTTCCCACGGAGGGGCATTCCCTCCAGCCCCAGAGCCACAAGCTGTCCAGGGAAGTGTCCTGCAGACAGACGTCCAGACCCGGGGAGACTCGGGACTTCCTTCGACTCCAGGTGAATCCTACCACAGAGCCCACATAATTGTTCTGGCACATTCCGCATCTGGCGTAATTGCCTCAGAAATGATTTAATTAGCACACCAGCCAAGAGCTAAGAATATCTGCTGCCCGCTTACGTGGCGACAGCCCAGTATTACCGGGTCCTCGATCGTTTGCTCACTGGTGCTTGCTCGCGTTTCTGGCCAGTGGAGGTGGTCTGCTAGCAGAGAAGTGCTCATAAGTGAGCATGCCCCCCACCCCCGCTCCGAGCGCTCCCAAGGTGTTGACACCCTCTCATTTCATTCGCAACTACAGAAGTTGCCCTGGATGTTAAAGTGTTGATCCCGGAGGATTGAATTCATTCTCACCAAATCCAGAGGTATGACAGTGGGGAAGACAGGGGGTCCGAGATGATGGGGCTACAGAATTCACCAGAATATAATGGATTCTGGCTCAGCGAGAGCACTGCTCTAAGAAAAGGGAACTGACATTCCTACTGTTCGAGGCTCCGTTTTGTAGGCATCCCCTCCAGTGTCTGCCCAGTGCTGTGGGGCACCCCTTGCTGTCACCGCGTTATGGGCAATGAAGCCAAGATCCATGGAGGGGAGGTCTAGCCTCTTCTGCCCAGACACGTAATGCTTCCTGGGGTCTGCTCCTTCCTGGCTCTGCCCGACTATCTCTCCCTTTGAACCCAACACTTTCAGGACACTTCCCATTTTCCAGAACTACTTCTTGCTGTCCTGGCTCTGCCCGTGTGGTGCCCTGAGCCTCAGGGTGCCAGCTCCCTTCTGTGTTACCGACTCTTACATTTTCACACTCCATCTGAGTTCCAGAAAGCCCACCGGACCCCCAGGCAGGGCTGGGCTAGGGACACCTTCCCTGGCTCCTGTAATGCTGGGACACCCTTCTCTCGCTGCCCTTGTGACCCTGTGTTGCAATGATCTATTTCCGCGGCTGTTTCCTCCACCAAAGCAGGAGCTCACTGGGGGTAAGAACGCTGACAAATGTGAGCACGGTTCAGTAGGTATCTCTGTAATGAACGAAGGAGCATCCGGTGGTTGAACTGCACCATCAAACGGCCATCTTCTCAGCCCATGAGCGATGGCCCTCTGGAATCACAGAATCCTAGCCTGGTAACCTTTAAGCAAAATTAGGAGATGGCCCCTCTGGAGAGTGGAAGGATGAGGACTGACGGGTATTTCATACGATGACGCGTTCTGCCCTGGAAGATGTGCTGGGAAAGCACGAACCCACCCTTGCCCAGACGCTTTTTCCACAGGATCTGGGGACTGGGCGCCAATTCTACTGTGTGATGTGGGCCAGCACAGAGCTCTCTGACATAGAAGGTTCCAGGGCATCTCCATCCCCTCACAGACCGGACCACCATCCCACCGGCCACCCCCTGCACTTGGAAGTCATGAGCCAGCTCTCCACAAAGAGACGAAGAGAGAGGACGACTTTGTCCCGGGCGTGCTGCAGACGCCGCTCGAACTCCTGCTACAAGGGGGAAGAAACACCCTGGAGAGCATGCTGGGAGTGCACAGAGACCCCCCCCACACACTGTCCATGTGCCCCAGAGCCTTTCCCTGAAAGCGGAGTCAGACAGCACTGGGGACATGCTCCAAGAAGTCACCTGGCAGAGCTCTGACTCTGCAGGTGCTCGGAAGCCCGAGGGGGGTTCTCACAGAGTCCACGTCCCCCACGGCTGCTTCCGGCCACGACTCAGCGGGTCCTGCAGGGGCCCAGCTTCCTGGGCAACATGGGACATTGCAGATGGACCCCTCCCCAGTGACCTTGCCAGACCTTCCTCAGACCCGGCTGTGGTCACAGATACACCCACCTCTCCTGGCCTGGCTCACGGGCACCACATCTGCCCCCCCCCACCTTCCTGTCCTGCTTTCCCCCGGGGCATTTCCTCTAATGACATCTCCAGTCGCAGAGGACCCAGTCTAAGACCCCACACCCACCTCTTTGAGATGAGGCGTGCAGGCAGAGGGCTCAAGTACAGACCCAGGCGCCCGGGTGGCTCTGTCGATTAAGCACCCGACTCTTGGTTTTGGCTCCGGTCAAGATCTCACGGTTCATTCGTTAGATCCCCAGCTGAGCTCTGTACTGACAATGCACTGATAGTGCAGAGCCGGACTTGGGATTCTCTCCCTCTCCCTCTCTCTCTGCCCCTCCCCTGCTCATGCTCTTTCTCTCTCTCTCTCAAAATAATTAACCTTAAAAATATTAAAAGTCAAAACAAAACAAAGAAAACAGACCTCTCCCCACGCAGTGCCTGGACTCAGACCTGGTGACTTAGTTTGGGGCGGACAGCCAGCATTATCTCCCTGGTGGTCACACACTCACCCCCGCAAAGTTGGGGCTGCGGGTACGGGACATTTAAATCCACACATGCATGTGTGTGTTTGTGATTCAACTTTCTATGGCTCTTAATTTAAAAAAAATTTTTTAATGTTTGTTTATTTTTGAGAGAGAGAGGAAAGTGGGGAAAAGGCAGAGAGAGAGAGGGAGACACAGAATCTGCAGCAGGCTCCAGGCTCCAAGCCGTCAGCACAGAGCCCGATGCAGAACTCAAACTCATGAACCATGTGATCATAACCAGAGCCAAAGTTGGATGCTCCACCGACTGAGCCACCCAAGTGCCCCAACTATGGCTCTAATTTTTTTTTAATGTTCATTTATTTATTTGTTTACTTAAAATTTTTTTTAATGTTTTGAGAGAGAGAGAGAGAGAGTGTGAGTGAAGGAGGAGCAGAGAGAGAGGGAGACACAGAATCCAAAGCAGGCTCCAGGCCCTGAGCTGTCAGCATAGAGCCTGACATGGGGCTCAAACCCATGAGCCACAAAATCATGACCTGAGCCAAAGTTGGGCGCTTAATGGACTGAGCCACCCAGGAGCCTCACTAGTTTTTGTACTGTATCCGAGAATAAAATCTCCCAGGACAAATGCATAATTATTTGTACCCGTTTTTAATCACAGGAGGCCATTACCATCTTTATTATCACAATGTAGCAGTAAAGTAAGGGGAAAGGAGGAACAGAGCAAAAGGACAGCTAAGAAAATGTTTAATGGCCTCAATTTTATAGAGAAAGAAAACATTTAAAAAAGATATGTAAAAGGTGTCTGGGGATGTTGAAGGGGTGATTTTGATCAAAGGGAAATCCATAGTTTTGGAAGAGGAAAAGGTTAGGTAGAAAAGAAAGTAAGTTTGACAAACTAGAAGAATGGATTTTGGAGGGTGAGATCTCATTTTAGTTTGTCTTTTAAATGTGTATTTATTTTGAGAGAGAGTGGGGGAGGGGCAGAGAGAGAGGGAAAGAGAATCTCAAGCGGGCTCTGCGCTGTCAGTGCAGAGCTCGACACAGGGCTCAAACTCACAAACCCTGAGAACCTGAGCCAAAATCGAGAGTCGGACACTTAACCGACTGAGCCACCCAGGTCCCCTGGTGTGATCTCATTTTAAAGGATAAGGAAGAGATTGCAAAGCTGTAGAGTATTTCATAGTTTTATCATAAAAAATGAAGGAAGTCAAGGCCATAGTTGGAATTTGATCAAGACAGTTGGGGTCCTGGTACAGGATGAGCCTCTGGCTCACCGGCCCTGGCTGTGCTGGTCCTGGGGACCCACATCACGACAAAATGGTCTGAATGATGAAAAAAAGTCATCCACAAAGGAGCTAAATAATCAATAGAAGCCCATCAACTTCTGGAAGTGGGTGTCCACCCTGTCCCACAGGGAAGGTTTGGGGCGAAGTTGGGGAGCACCTGGACCTGAAGGAGAGATTTGGAGTCCCCTACCTGGTAACAGGTGCTCACCAATTGTTCCGGGGAACATGCAGATCTCTGTGAGTCCACGAACTCGGGTCACAGTCAAGATAAATTATCAGTAATGTTGACACCCTCACTATTGTGTTTGGAGGGGAACCTTAGAGAGGGAGGCTCAGCGTGTTGGTCCCAAGTTTATCCAAACTTGGAGGAAAAGGAGAAGATGAAGGAAAGGAAAAAGAAAGAAAAAAGTAAGTGGAGGGGTTTGAACAGCTGCACCAATGTGCAGACAAGAAAGAAAGTAGGAGGGAGTCAGAGGTCTCAGGTTCGTCACCATGGCTCCACATGAACTTGAAATGACTGCCCGGCTGCCAAGGAGCTTGCTCAGATGTCTTTAGGTTCCAGTGTGGGTGGAGGTGTTTGCCTTTGCAGCAGACACACCTGCTCAGAGGTACGCCCTGGCGCGTGTCGGGAAGACTGACACACTCTGCGGGGACCAGTGAAACTTGGGACGGCGGCCGGTGAGCAAAGGCAAGAGGAGATGTCCTAGCAGGGGGAGGAATGGTTACAAAGTGACCACACTGCTTTTTGCTCTCCCTGGATCTCCCCGTCGTGGCCCATCCCACACTCCATGCCCTGGGCAAGGTCCTCAAAACATCAGCTGAATTAAACCTGTAGCTTGTCTTCACTGTTTGATTTCCATCCCTCCTAGGCAAGGGGACAAAAGTAGTCATAAGCAAACCAGATGACATTTGACAACACCCCCAGTGCTCATCTTCATCACATAGCAAGCCAGAAACTCGGTGGAAGACACCATTACTCACCGCCGTGAGGGGCCACCAGCATACTCAGCAGGAGAAGCACGATCATAGTTCAAGGGCAGAAGATGGGGCTGAGGCATCCAATGGAACAACCTGGGAGAGAAGTCGGCAGAATGTGATGAATACGATTTCGGAAATCCCGGGAAATACGAACACCCACGAGCTCTTTGTCCCATAGTGCATTGAGGTAGCCAGAGAAAGTCCTAGAAGGGTTTCTGTCCCAGCTTCGCCCTTAACCAGCGCTGACTCATGACATTCAGGAAATCACCTTCTCTATCTTAGACTCAGTTCATCCATCTGTAAAATGGAAACTTCGCCAGGGCTCCTTGAGGCTTCCAGATCTGGTCTTTTATTCATTCTCCCCATGGTCTTTTATTGTGCATTGGGCACATCGCAAGGATCCCAGAATGCAAAGTGAGGGGAAATCACTCCTTATCTGTGAATTTGTTTACAGAATTATGAGGAAGGGAAGCAGATGGACAAGTGCTATAGTGGATGGACTTTGTAGACGGAACTGTAAAGAACCCATACACTGGGCTACAGCCCGATATACCTTCAGTAGTCTGACTTTGAACCTTCCTACTGTCACTTGACACAGGAATACATTTGGCAACCACACGGTGGCACTGCCCGCTAACAAACAGCGCTTTCCTCCGCTTTGGGGCGGGGAGGGGGCTCCATCTTCTTCCTTCCTTTCCTATGCTTTCTGAGCAATTCAAATATTTGGTTGCTGTCCTAGCGTTCAAGAGAATGCTTCAGGGACTGCCATGCGGGTCGTGGCCAGGGGGAAGGGTCCAAGAACTGACGGCATTTCAGTCATAGTGCCCTGTGATCTTAGCAACCCAGCAAATATTTACCTTCAGTAGGCATTTAGTGCAAACAGATCAACCATGTATTTAATGGGGAAGGAAAGAGATTACAGACCAGAGGGATTTTAGAATAATTTTAGCTCCCTGGGAATGTAACTCTCTAAGGAATGTTGGATGGCTGACATGTGCCCAGGACAGCGTATGGACGATAATGCAGTGTGATCGTGCTACCCCAGCGGCACCCACGTGGCTGCTGGATAGGGTTGTCCATGTTGTGCACTGTGCAAAGGCATTGCACTGAGGGGCACACAGGGGCTGACAGGCAGCCAGTGCTCACCTCCCAAGTTTGCCCCCCGCAGGGCTGCGTCAACCTGGAGGAAGGAGCACTTTCTACAGTTTGTTCTCCCAGAGACAAAGGCTGGCCCATGTCCTGGTGACCCTGCAAATGGACCCAGGGCCATGGTGGGCCCCTCTGCCTTGTGGGCAGGGATTTGTATCGTGGAAGATGTCCCAAAGGAGAGAACATTTGTAGGTCATATGATCCTTGCTCTGTGGACCTTCCCCTCGGCCTGGCGTAGCCTCTAATGGCTACTGAATAAATGTTTGTTGAATGAGTACAAAGGACAGAATGTGAGTTCTTGAAGATTCCCTCTCAGCTCAATCACCTTCTAAGACTCTGGCTATGATCTGACAGACAGAATACTCTGCTTAAACCTTTTGTAGCCACACAAATTCCTACAGCAGGTTAACGGTACAGGTTAGACCGGCTTTCTGATCGTTCTGTGGAGATTTGGATCTGAATGGCTCCTACTCAAGGCCAAGAAACCAGACTGAACCCTCAGGGTGAGGCCTGGGATAACTCCAGATGGGAAGTGGCTGCTCTGGAACATCCGTGGGTGAACGGCGGAAGGCATTCTAGAAGATCATACCCACTGAAGTCAGACCCTCAAGACTGAGGCTGATGCCACCAGCCGGTACATTTGCTATCACTGTCACCACAAGGAGAGAAGGCTAGGAGGTCTTGCAGTAGGGTCCCCTCCCCAAGGAAAGAAAAGAAACCCCTCGAGGCCACCTGGCGATATGCATATACGACAACATCCCTCACAACCTTGTAACGTGAGACCCACCACCTCATCAGACTGCATGTTTGTGCGTTACTATGCATGGGAGACAAAGACGTAGAACATACGTAAGAAACTACGCTACGTGGCGCCTGGGCTCAGCTCTTCGGGTACAGACCCAACTGAGCTGTGCCGGCACAAGTAAAGTGTTTCCTGGAAAAAATAAAAAGCCTTGGTGTCACAACTCTCTGGGCGAGAACCTGCCACGGGCTGAGCTTGGAGAAGGCATGGGAGTCATCTCGTCCAAACTCATTTTACAGATGAGATCACTGAGCCCCTGAGACTGGCACCTTATGGTCACAGTGTCCCCCTCGGCAGCTCCTGAGCCCATCGCAGTAACAGTGAGGCTGTTGTGAGGGCATCCACGAGGGGCATTGACAACAGCACCTGACAGAGAGGTGGCTTGAAGCGTTAGTAATGACAGCCACTGTGTCTGGCCCACAGGGACGGCCCAGTAACCAGCGGCTCTTACAAAAAAGGCCCCTCTGCCCTGTGTGAGCAGAACCCCCCCCCCCCCCCCCCCCAATCTGGTGAAATGAAGGCCAGTGGTCAGTTTCATGCAGTCGCTGCTCTTCTGTTCCTGTGACACTCACTTCCGGGAGGCCATTGCCCCGGGTTGTCCTGACGCTCAGAGAAGACAGGCTGAGGCTTGTTGGGATCACAAACACCTCTGTTGGGTTTTCAAGTGTGTATTTATTAGGAGGGAAAGGAACAAAATTCACCTGATTCCAGACCAAATCTCGACTCGGCCCTGATGTATGTTTTTAAAGCAGGGATGGAGGATAGGGAGTCATTGCTTATTGGGCACAGCGTGCCAGCTGGGGAGGATGAGAAAGTTCTGGAGAGGGATGGTGGGGATGGCCGCGCCGCAGTGTGAATGTGCCTAACGCTCCTGAGCTCTGCGCTTAGAAAGAGTTAAAATGGAGGCGCCTGGGCGGCTCAGGTGGTTAAGCGTCTGGCTTCTGGCTCCAGCTCAGGTCATGATCTCACGGTTCATGGGTTCGAGCCCCGCGTCAGCCTCTGTGCTGACAGCTCAGAGCCTGGAGCCTGCTTCAGATTCTGTCTCCCTCTCTCTCTCTGACCCTCCCCTGCTCATGCTATCTCTCTCTATCTCTCAAAAATAAATAAAAAACATTAAAAAATTTAAAAATAGTTAAAATTGTACATTTTAGGTTGTGTGTATTTAACCACAATTAGAAGCAAAGTAAGTTATAAATTTTAGGAGCTTATCCTTGTATTTATTTATCTATTTTTTTAAGTAGGCTCCACGTCCAACGGGGGCTTGAACTCATGACCTTGAGATCCAGAGTCACAGGCTCTGACTGAGCCAGCCGCGTGCCCTGCCGACCTCATTCCTTTAAACACGACCTTCCGTTACGGGGTCATTCTTTGCATCAGGCGCCCCGCCACACATGCCTCAGACGGGCATCTGAAAACTTGGACTAGCACATTCCTCACTTTTTTTTTTTTAAACATTTTACTTATTTTTTAGAGAGACAGAGTGAGCACAGGAGGGGCAGGGAGAGAGGGAGACAGAGGATCCAGAGTGGACTCTGGGCTGTCAGCACAGAGCCTGACACGGGGCTCAAACCCACGAAACATGAGATCATGACCTGAGCTGACACCAGACACTCGACTGACTGAGCCTCCCAGGCGCCCCTCACCTCACTTGCCAAGCAGGGACCTGAGGCTCAGAGAGGTCCAGTGAGGCCACAGTTAACTTTGCCAAGAGGCACCAGCACCAGTTCCAATATTCAGACTGATGCCAGCCAGTCCGATGCCTTTACTCCACGTGTGTCTCCCACCCAACACTGCCATCCTGGTCATGGGACCCCAAACAAGCAGCCCCACAGTCATTCACGGCACCACTGTCGTGACTTTTGGTAACACCTGCTTGAGAGGCCTCTGGCCGGGGTGTGGTGTGACCCTGCGGTTGACAATTCCGAGCTGAGAGCCAGGCAAGGGAACACTGGGTACCAGCCAGAGGTGACGGCACATGCTCAGCCCCGAGCCACTGGGAGAAGGACCCGAATGCGGGGCGTGCACTTTCAGTCTGCAGAGGGGATGATGCAGGGCCGCTGTTGAAATCTGCAGGCTTCTGCTGACCAAGCCAAACGCCTTGGGTGTGGGGCTGTGTCCTCCCCAGGAAGGACCTCCTCTTCCTCATTTACCCAAGGACACCTCCAGAGCTGACCATAACTGCTCTCTGTCCTTGGGGAAATGAGGGCTCCCTCGGCCTTGCCTCGGGTCCTGGCTCACCAAGTTGTCTCTGGATGATTGATTCCAAGGCACTGTGGGAAATGTCCAAGAGCAAGATCTTTCTAGCTGGCCAGGTCTGGGGTGGGCTCAGCCCATTACATACTGAGTGCCCTGAGCCAGGCCCTGAAGCTGCTTGGAATGCATTTCCTGGACAATCAAATGCCCGTAAAGTGGTTCTTCATCCGGCCATCCTGAGGGTTGGACCAAGGGCTCAGCAAGGCTGGCTCGTAATTAATGATCGTTGCCTTTCCACACTGGATGGGTGCACACAGGTTTGCATGACCCTCACTGGGGTGCCGCAGTTTCCCCAGGCACATTCAGCAGGCACTGCCCCTCTGGCATTGCCTCTCCACACGTACAGGGGCTCCGAGTGACGCTGCCCAGCTACGTCCTGCAGTAACAGCTAGGTCTCGGGCAGCCCTTGAGAGCTCTCCCTTCCCTCCCTCTCTTCTGCCATCCATTTCTCCCTCCCTCTCTCCAGCCCCCTCCCCCTTCTCTCTCCTTCCTTCCTTCCCACCCTGGCCAGCTCCCTACCCCTCAGAAGAAAGGGGGTGCATACCTTGAAGGTCCCACTTAGGAGCAGTTGGATGTACGATGCTCGCCTTTGAACAAGACGGTGACTGAGTCCTTTATACCCCAAGGGAAGACCCTTAGTCACGTGGTCCCTCCTCCCCGCTCCTTGCTCCTCATGGGGCGAGGACAGCTTTTCCTGCAGGTTGGCAGGTGGGAGGCCTCTGAGGGGGAGGGGGACATCATAACTGTGCCGTGGAGCAGGTGAGGCCGCATATTAAGAGGTCCATCTCGAGCCCCAGAGGAGACCCAGGCTTTAATCAAAAGAACAATGGCTCCCCTGTTCCCCACCCCCCACCTCACCTGCAAGGTCTGGAGGCCCAGGGATTGTGTCTCGGGGTCATCAGGGGGACTCTGGGGGATGACAGGCTGACGAAAGTCACATGGGCTCTACTGCAAAAGAAGGGCTGGCTTTGTCTAGTCTAGATAATTCTCCAGCAAGAGCACTGGCGGTGGGGGGGGAGGGCATTCTTCTTATATGTTCCTGGCCTCAAGGCTTGGGAATGTGAGGCCTCCATCCTTAAGGGGTTTCCTGCCCCAGCTGTGGGGTGGGGTGAGATGGGACTTTCTAATCAGACATACTGGGATTGGGTACCAGCCCTGCCTCCTCTGTGGCACAGTGACCTGTCGCTGCTCGGATGTGGCTCTCGCATGCATTTCGAGGGGATAACCCCCCTTAAGAAGGAGAACGAGCCTTTGTTGAGCGCTGTTATGGCCGCTCATGTTTTTATGGGATTTTTGTCCCTGTTGTTTTCACAGCAGCACCATGGGAGCTGACCCTCGCTAATCCTACACTCAGGATGGCCACGACAGCAGGGACTCCGCTTCCCAGGCTGGACAGCCCATGTCGCGGCGGGGACATCTGTTCAAGCTCATGGTGATGGGATCATCCTTGGTGGGCAGGTTAGCCCAGTGAGAGCCCTCCGAGGAGCTCACCTGGCACTGCCTTGCCTGCTGGGGCACAAGGGGCTCCTCCGACAATTAAATCTGAGGTGCTCCACACATGGGCTTTTCTAAGTCATGCTCATGGGGCGCCTGGGTGGCTCAGTCAGGTGAGTGTCTGACTCTTGACGTGGCTCAGGTTATGATCTCATGGTTCATGAGTTTGACCACTGCTGTTAGTTTGGAGCCTACTTGGGATTCTCTCTCTCTCTCCCTCTTTCTCTGCCTCACCCCTGCTTGCGTGCTCTCCCTCTTTCTCAAAATAAATAAACTTTAAATGTTAGTTATGCTGAGTCATAATCTCTAAGATGTGGAATGGCTAGGCACACCCGGGCTTCCCCCACAAAAAAAAAAGAGCCAGGGTGTTGGGACCAAGTCATGAGTCCCACCTTCCTCGATGGTAAATTACTCTTTGAGGGAATCTCTGGGAGCCTTTGCTGCCGAAGATCCTTGATTAAAAATATCAACTTTATCCATTCGAGGAGGTCTGGTCAGATTAACTCACACCTGATGAACCGTGTGCATTTTTTTGGTTCCTACCCAGGTCTGGTCCCTTCGCCTTAGCAGATTTACTGTGTCCTCCTCAGCTTTGCAAACGAGAGGGCCCTTTGCAGGCCCCCAGAGTCGTGACGGCAGGTGTAGCTCATGAGTTTGATATTTGCATAATTTGAGCGTCTCTCAAGTGTTCTAGAGGTTAAAAATAAATCTTTCTATGCGTGATCAGAGGAGGGAAGTGTCCAACTGCTTCTTTCCCCAAAGTTCAACTTGTACCTTTCTAAGAGCCTTGGTGTTCACAGGTAGTCAGAGCAAAGGCACTCAAGTGTCTACCGATGCAGGGAAATTGTTTCTTCGTGCACTGTGAATGGAGTGACTTTCCTCACCAAAGGGCAGGCGTGGTCACAGAGGGTGGGACACCAATGCCCGGGCAGTGTGCTAAAGTGAGAGACTGGAGCGAGAGCTCCAGACCCAGCAGTGAGGGATGATGGAGTCCAAGTGGGACCGTTGGAAAGAGCAAGTTAGCTCTGTAATGCTCTGCATAGGGACTTAGCCTTCACAGGGATGTTAGGAGCTACTGCAGCCTTGGGAAAAGTTAAAAGGGACCTGAACTGATAAAGGGACACCTTAGCCTGTGGGTATGTGGGAAAGGGCTGACTCAGCGGGAGTATGACAATTGAACCCTGCATCTTCCAAAGAGAAGTCCAGCCCTCGAACAGCTCCTGGGAGCTGCGAACCCTTGCCCGACAAGAGTGTCTGTACACCTGGGGCTTCGGGCCACACCAGGTAGTCCAAGCTAACGATACAATTTACAGTGGAGGCCTTGGGTCACGCCGTGTTGGCTTGACCAGTGGAGAGCCTGGAGGCTGAGTAAGCGAGGTCAGCTGGTACAGGAACCTCATGCCTAGAGGCTGGTCCCCAATTAAAACCCTGGACTCCATGGCTCGGATGAGCCTTGCTGGGTGATGATACTCCCTACATGTGGTCACATGTCATTGCTGGAAGAATCACGTGCTGCCCGTGCAGCTTCACCGGTGAGGACGCCTGGAGGGTGATGTCTGGGCTCTCCTGGGCACTGTCCTCTGCACCTTATACCTTTTCTCACTTCAGTCTCTAGCCTTTTGCTGTAATAAGAAGTAAATACGTGGGTATAAAAGCTGTTCTAGCTCCATGGATCTTATTAGTGAGTCACGGAACCTGAGAATGCTCTTGGGGATCCCCAAGTACAGTGGGACCCTCAGATGAGAAATCAAGACAAGACCTCAACAACAGAAAAGCCACAACTCTACACTCCCTCCGAAGGGAGGTTCTCCTCACCTGCTGTTTAGGGGGCTTGGAGGATTGCTGGGGTCCATGGTCAGCAAGTCTGATTACTTGTATATAACCAAGTGTGGGTTTATGGTTTAGAGAAATCCTATGTGACTCTCTCCATGGCATGGGCTCACATTTCTTTATCTACCTTGTGGTCTTTTTAAGACCCCAAGTGTAAGTCACTCTGGGCTTGTGTCAGAGTCTCAGTGCCTGGACTCATTTGTTCCTGCTAGTGTGACACCCCTCAACCCATTTCTCCCATCTCAGGTTCACCGTGAGCATCATGGGGAGTTCCTGACCATGGATCTGGGTTCTGTGCAGCCTCTAACACTTGGCCTTCCACCTTCGCAGCATTCACAGGAGAGAAAGAATTGCTACTTCCCAAAAGAATCTCTTTCAGTTAATTGATGATTTAGCTGGAGCCCAGTGAATTTTTCAAATTTAGCCAGGGATTGGGCCAGGGGCCAGGGAGAAGGGATGTCGTCCAGTTTATTGGTAGGTCCCATCATCCTTTCAAGGCCTCACACAGACTGGCAGATATTCCAGAGGCATTTTTGTTTTAAGGCTGGAAGAGAAAAGGAAGAGAGAGTTCAAGGTACTGAGAAAGGAAACGCTCCATCACCAACAACGATGGCCCAGGCTCCTCAAGGAGTGGGAGGTGAGGGTGTGACAGTGCAGTGGACTGGGACTCGGGAGTCCATGTCAGAGAGGAAGGGTGTGGCAAGACTCCCTGGCGGTTGACATCGAAGTCAAGAACGGGCCAGCTCTCAGGTCCCCACTTTCACCCAGTGATGGCTTCCAGTTACCCAGCTGTGTCTATCTCTTCTCCCCAGTTCACATAAAGCTACTCTAAAGTCATTAACATGTTGTTCTGTAGATGTAATATGTTGTTCGTGTGGAGATTTTAAGGACAAAAGAAGGGCTATTCAGTTGTAAGTAGCTAGCAAGATTTCCTGCCCTCCCCCGCCCCCACCCATCCTGGTAAAGGGATTTTTGTCTTGGACTGCTGAGCCCCCCACGCCCACCCCACCCCACCTCCACCCCAGATGCTTGGCTCTTATGCTGCAGAATAAAGGCGATGTAAGTTCCATACATGTCCATGAGTTTTCGTCCAGAGTCCTTTGACCGATAATCTGGCTAGATGGCCAAGCCATTAGCCGGGGGACCGGATGTGCCAGATCAGCCACTTTTGTCTGCAGGAGTGGGAGGGGAAAAAGCTCATGTCTGGCCTCTCTAGGAGTAAATGGGGCTTTGATGCCATCAAAGACCAGAGAGGGGTGCTCCTTCTAGCACCTCAGGCTGCCTTCTTATTCTTGGATTGCTTCTACTCATTTTGCTTTGATCAGGAATTTGAGTGTTCATATGGGGTCTGTCTTTTGTTTGATTTTTTAGCATACACGGGAGTCAGGGAGGATGAGACATTTGCCCGAGATCACACAGAAAGCAGTAGTGCTTGGCTGGCTGACTTCTGCTCCTCCCGCCCCCCCGACACCTAATTGCAAACATCAAACTGTTAGTGAAGAGGAATCAGAAATACCTTCGACTCTTTTTGTCTAGAATTAATGATGACAACCTGAGCTGCACCTGCTTTTTTTGGACCCTAACGAAGACAGGACCATCACTGAATTCTAGAGCGCCTTCAGAGAAGGCATTTATTGCCAAGTTACATCAAGGTCAAGTGCATACTCACTGTGTGAGTGGGGCACCCTTTTCATCCTCTGACAGATGTATGTTGCATTCTTCAGAAACCAGGAATAGTATTCAAGGCAGTACCTAAAGGTTTCAATGAGAGTGTTTGCAAGCAATCACCATCCCCTGTGGCTAGTGGAAGACCAGCATAATTTAAAAAAAATCACAGGCACCTGGGTGGCTCAGTCAGTTGGGCATCTGACTCTTGATTTCAGCTCAGGTCATGATCTCACGGTTATGAGATCGAGCCCCCTGTTGGGGTCTGCACTGAGTGTGGAGCCTGCTTGGGATTCTCTGTCTCCCTCTCTCTCTCTCCCTGCCCCTGTCCACTCCCTCCTCTGCTCAAAATAATTTTTTAAAAAGTCGTAGTGACCAATTATTCACAGCAAGGAACCCTTCTCTATCGTTACAGGGTGTGGGGGGAGGGGCAGAGGATGAGCCTGAGCAGGGCACAAGCTTACACTCCAGAGTGAACAGGATGTATTTTTAGTCCTGGCATCGTCCCTTCCTAGGACCTGTGACTTCAGGCTTAGTACTCGATTCTGTGGGCCTTAGTTTTCTCATATACACATAAGAGCACCCTTGCTCACCAAGTATCACGAAGATTAAGTGAGATCACATCTGCCCAGTTCCTGAGCAGGGCCAGGCTTGCCACAGGCCCTCAGCAAATGAATGTGTTCATTTGTGTATTTGGGGGGTGAGGTGGGGGGAGAACGCAGGGCTGTTATGGTTAAAACAAGGCAGTGAGTCCTTATAAAATAGTATCCTGCTCTCGGCTGGGGCTGCCGGGATCTCCTCAAAGGACTTCAGGGAAGGAGCACTGAGCACATGCCTAGCAGAAGAGCTTTCTGTGCAGACTGGGCTGCTGGCTCACGTGGGACTCGGGAGCGTGCTGGTTTCAACCCTGCCCCTCCATACAGCACACTAAGCTACCTACTAGCTTGGAGGGCCTGGATCTCCGGCCTAATCCTTCCCCCCTCACCCCCAGCTAGCCTGACAGTGTGCAAATGTGACAAGGGATTCTCCTAACAGCCACAAATTGGTTAGAAAGCTTCCAAAACACGGGCGCCTGGGTGGCTCAGTTGGTTAAGTGTCCAACTTCGGCTCAGGGCATGATTTCATGGTCTGTGAGTTCAAGCCCCGCGTGCTGACAGCTTGGAGCCTGGAGCCTGCTTCTAATCCTGTGTCTCCCTCTCTCTCTCTGCCCCCTCCCCCCAAATAAATAAACATTAAAAAATAGTTTTCAAAACAGAGGGGACATCAAAGTACCTTAGGGACTGGGTTCAATCTGTTGTGAATGAAGGAAGAAAAACACAGCTCAGAACGGTGGCCAGAGCTCCATGGGAAAAGTGAGAGCTTGTTTGCAGAGCTCACTAGGAGCCTGAGAGAGCAAGGTTATCCCGGAAAGGGACCTATGCCAGAGACAGTGGCCCGTCACCCTTGCTGCGGCCACATTGCATATCTCGGTGGACCTCCGATGTTTCAGGCTGACCCATGACTGTTTCTCTTGGCTGAAGTGGCCCCTCCCATTTCCTGCCCCAGAAGCTTCTATTCCATCATCAAGTCTGTCCTTACCCTGGGGCTCCACAGCCCATACTTGGGATTTGCTATGGCACTTCCCATACTGTTTTGCAATTTCTCTTTACATGGCCGACTTCCTCACTCGAGCCTGATTTTTTGATCACAGGGGCTGTGTTATTCAACACACATACTCACTAAAGCCAGCATCCCACTCTGTCATTCTTAGCCTGTATGCAGGGTTTAGGAAGAGATTATAGAACAATTTACTATTAAATAAAAATACAGGGAAAGGAAGGGATAAACTCAGGTTCATAGATGCTTCATTTCTCTATGTTTTAACTTAAAACTCCTCTCTAGAAACTTCTGCCTTCCCTAGTTATCCTTGCGCCCAGTATTTGTAATATAGATTGTTTTTTAATGTGATTTTTCTCCACGGGGATACGATGACTAAGTTCTGCCTCATGCGTGACTTGGTTTTGTCCTTTACTGTGTTATATATATTTTAAATGGTTGTTTTTATTTTTTGAAAGAGAGCGAGAGAGAGCGAGAGAGAGCGAGCATGAATAGGGGAGGGGCAGAGAGAGAGTGAGACAGAATCCAAAGGAGGCTCTAGGCTCTGAGCTGTCAGCACAGAGCCTGACGCAGGGCTCAAACTTACTGTGAGATCATGACCTGAGCCGAAGTCAGACACTTAACTGACTGAGCCAACCAGGCACCCTATTGTGTTATATTTTGATTTGTATTTATGACTATTTCTTTCTTTCGACTATGAGCCCTTCAGTTTCTGGGTCTATTTCTTTTTTTTTTTAATTCATTTATTTATTTTTGAGAGGGAGAGAGAGAGAGAAACTGTGTGCCCATGAGCATGCAAGTGGGGAGAGGGCAGAGAGAGAGAGAGAGAGAGGGAGAGAGAGAGAGAATGCCAAGCAGGCTCTGAGCTGTCAGCATGGAGCCCAATGTGGGGCTCAATATGGGGCTCAAACTCGAGCCATGAGACCTTGACGATTAACCAACTGAGCCACCCAGGAGCCCCTCTTGGTCTGTTTCTGATTCATCTCTCAATTCCTGTGGGTCAGCACAGTGCATAAGAGATAATTATTAGAAACTCGACTCGTGTTGTTGATTTGAAGAGCTGGTAGAAGAAAGTTCTAGTAATGGGCTGATCCTGTAAGATAGCAGGGCTGTAAATGTTTTCTTTAGGATGAGCCCGCATGGTGGGGAAATGCCCCCACACTGCTTGCTAGCACCCTTGGGTCTATGGACCTTGCTCATCTCCCTCTCTGGATGGAGGAAGCATCCATACGGACTGTGGGATTCAAGACAAGGACACAGCGGAAAGAGGCTGTAAACCCGGACGGGGTTCAGAGCCAGTGGGTGATGGAGATTTGAAACGCTGAAGGGTCATGAGCTGGCTTTGACAGTAATATTAAAGATCTAAGAGCTTGGCCCCAGACCACTGGAGCAGAAGTATTCAGCCACGTTTGTGTCTGGATTTACAACTAAGAGTAAATGCCAGAAGGGGTAGAAAGTCTTCACTGAAGGGCAGGAAAATGTCCACACCTAGAACTTTGAATACAAAGCAGTGTCTGCCTTCTCAGTTTCTTTTTACAGTCTTCACATCTGGCCAGCAAATGAGTGCTAGAGATTTAGAAAGATCTGGAATTGAGACGGACACACCCTCTGACTATTCTCTTCTTTTTTAAAAGACAATACATCTTTATTTTTATTATTATTATTTTTTAAAGATAATTTATTGTCAAGTTAGTCAACATACAGTGTAGACGGCATGCTCTTGGTTTTGGGGGTAGATTCCCATGATTCATTGCTTACATACAACACCCAGCACTCATCTCAACAAGCGCCCTCCTCAATGCCCGTCACCCATTTTCCCCTCTCCTCCACTTCCCCCATCAGCTTTAAGTTTGTTCTCTGTATTTAAGAATCTCTTATGGTTTGTCACCCTCCCTCTCTGTTTGTAACTATTTTTTTCACCTTCTCCTTCCCCATGGTCTTCTGTTAAGTTTCTCAAGTTCCACATATGAGTGAAAATATATGGTATACGTCTTTCTCTGACTGACTTATTTCACTCCGCATAATAGCCTCCAGTTCCATCCACGTTATTGCAAATGGCAGGATTTCATTCTTTCTCATTGCCAAGTAATAGTCCATTGTATATATAAACAACATCAACTGATGAATGAATAAAGAAGATGTGGTTTTTAAATACAATGGACTCTCTGACTATTCTCTTCTGACAAATCTCACCAGGTTAAGGTCCTGGGAACTCCAGGACCACTTGAAGTCCTGTGTGATCATTCCACCAGGTATGACGCAGCTCAACTCAACTCAACTCAGATGCCCTTGAGGTGCCAGGCCCTGCACTCAGTTCTGGGGGCCCAGGAGTGCAAGAAGTTCCATCCTGGCTACCAAGGAAGTGATGGTCCACTAGAAGACTCACTGGAGAGTCAATTCCTTGATGTACCCCTGTCACCTGTCTGTGCCTGGTCACCCTGGGGCCAGCAGAGCAGCCACACAGCATGAAGACCCTCTAAGTACCGACTGTGAAAAGCAGCAACTGGCCCAGGTTACCTCATGGCCTCCATCCCGGGGTCTCTCTTCTGGGTCACGCAGAGGCATTGCTGGAAAAAGCGGCACAGCTCCATCAGGCAAGGGTTGAGCTTGTGGATGGCCGGCGTGAAGGGGGCAACTGTGACAGCCCCCTCCTCGAGGAGCAGCTGAGGACACCCTGGAAGATGCAACCCCAGACCATTGAAATCAGCAAGTATCTGGCAAGCCTCTCCCCTCTGTGCTTAGTGGAGAGGGTCTCCCCTGATCTCAGGGGACTTTGAGACAGACAGGTCACACAGTGTGGCTTCATCAGTGCCCCGAAGAGCTGTGGTGAGAGTGCAAGAGACAGGTGGAGAAGGGGGAGAAGGTTTCACCGAGAGCAAATATTAAAAAGGGGTTGAAAACATGAAACAAAAATGGATCAGATGGAGGCATTTCCAGTGTGAGAGGCAGAGGATATGGTGATTCATATCACGCCATGGAATGGTTTGCTGATAGGGAAATGGAGAACAATTAGATGGTGCGGTGGGTACGGAGTGTCTGTGCATGTTTGTGCATGCACGTGTGTGAGTGTGTGCAGGCGTGGGCATACGTTACCGGATGATAACTGGGAGGATTAAACGAGAAGATTTACACAAAACATACTGCAAAGTTCCTGGTATGGAATAAACAATAAATAATAGCAGTTATTATTGATGGATTGAAAATGCATTGAGCACTCACTACATGCCGCTCAGTAATAGAGACAAGAGATACAACAATAAATAAGAAGGAAAGGAGGCGTCCCCTCACAGAGCTCACCTTCCAGTGATTTGAAGGTTATATTAGGATATTGATCATAATCTTCCCACGAAGAATCATTAGTTACTATCCAGAAAAGTGATCTAAAATCTGGAAATAAGTTCTGGGTATTGTCCAGCAGACTCTGGGTAGATTATCTGGTTATATAAAAGTGCATGCCTTTGATTGATTTGTTGAGTAGGTTTTTACACCTCCGAAGAGGTTAACTGATAGCAATGTAAATAACTCTTGTCTGAGAGCAATGTAAATAATTCCTGTCCTAAGCAATGCAAATGAATTTTGTGTGGTAAAGGTGCAATTGATTTTTGTCTAGTAAAAAAAAAGAATTTATTGCGGTAGGATATCAATTAGCAAATTCATTTCCAAATTCCTAGGACCAATTATAAAAATCCCTGATCTTCAAACTCTCTATTGGATGGATCTTAATTAATTCATTAATTAATGGTTGAATAATATCTCTGACATGCGTTCATTTCCTATTTTTATGAGTCATGGTTTTACCTTTTGGAAAATCATAATTTAGCAGTTTTATAGATATATATTTTTTAATTTCTATTTAATTCCAGCATAGTTACCAGTGTTATATTGGCTTCAGGTGCACAGAAATGCAACAATTCCATACATTATTCAGGGTTCATCAAGATAAGTGTGCTCTTAATCCCCGTCACCTGTTCCCCCATTCCCACCCGCCTCCCCTCTGGTAATCATCTGTTCTCTAGAGTTAAGAGTCTGTTCCTTGGTTTCTCTCATTCGC
Organism: Helogale parvula; assembly: GCA_004023845.1. Taxonomy (NCBI): domain Eukaryota; kingdom Metazoa; phylum Chordata; class Mammalia; order Carnivora; family Herpestidae; genus Helogale; species Helogale parvula. The sequence goes on along the minus strand of PJEM01006679.1, from coordinate 31,971 downwards.
ACTCGCTCTCCCTCTGTTTTGTTTTCCTTTGTTTGTTTTGATTTTTAAATTCCATGTATGAGTGAAATCATACGGTATTTGTCTTTCTCTGACCTAATTTCCCTTAGCGTTATCCTCTGTGGCTCCGTTCATGTTGTCGCAAAGGGCAAGATCTCATTCTTTTTATGGCTGACTAATATTCTCTTTTTTTTAAGTTTTTTAATGTTTTATTTATTTTTGATACAGAGAGAGACAGAGCATGAGAGGGGGAGGGCAGAGAGAGAAAGAGACACAGAACCAGAAGCAGGCTCCAGACTCTGAGTTAGCTGTCAGCACAGAGCCTGACACGGGGCTCGAACCCACGAACGTGAGATCTGACCTGAGCCAAAGTTGGAGACTTAACCGACTGAGCCACCCAGGCACCCCATATTCTATTGTATATGTATACAACATCTTTCTCCATTCATCTATCAGTTATATATTTATTAAAGTGGAGAGAGGGCTTATAATGTTAGAGAGATTCCATTAAAAACTTAGGAAGGAATTATATTTTGAATTTTATCCTGAGTCAATTAGAACAGTAAATCCTCCAGCATATTTATCAATTTTTGTAACGATGCTATGACTTTTTGCCTTAACTTACTGAGCACGTGCTATATATCAGGTACTTTCCCAGGTTCTGTACCTGCATTATTTCATTTAATTCTCATGAAAGCACGTAATGCAGATGTCAGAATATTTTATAGAAGAGGACACTGAGGGTCTGAGTGATTCTGCAGTTTGATCAGTTATACAGCAGGTAGTGACCTTGGCAAGACCTGAGTCTGGAGCCTACACTCATAGCCACCACCCTTTATGCCTTGAACATCCTTAACATTCCTGACACTCGATATCCATGTCCCCCTCACCTTCCCAACCTCTCCCATGCCTCTCCATCTCAGGAAATGGCACTTTGCTGCTCAGTACTTCAAACTTGGGATTGGTGTTTGGTTCCCTCCTGGTGATCACTCTACCATCATTCCATCCTCTTGATTCTGTCTCTTGAACACCACTCGAGTTCCTATGCACACAACCAGGTCCTTGCTCTAGTCCCCACCATCTCTGGCTGTGGGTGGTACAAGTCTCCTCACCAGTATCCCCGCTCCTCCCCTACCCTCTTTAGTCTCCATCCTGCAGCCAGAGAAAACTTTCTGCACCGCAGATCTGACCACATTGCTTCCACTTATCTGAGGAGAGGTCCACACACCTTCCGTGGCCCTGGGGACCGCTCCCTTGCCAGCCTCTGAACCTTCATTATTCTTCATCACTCTTTCCTGTAGCATCAGAGCTCCAGCCACAGGGAACTTCTCAGCCCCTGGGAAACATCGTCCTTTCCTGCCTCAGCGCCTTTGCATAAGCGGTGCCTCTGCTTAGAATGCTTATTTAGAGGCAGCCCTATTCAGATGCCTCTTTCTTTTTTTCTTCTTTTAGGTTTTTTTAAGTTATTCTGACAGAGAGAGTGCAGGCAGGGGAGGGACAGAGAGAGAGAGAAAGAAAGAGAGAGAGAGAGAGAGAGAGAGAGAGAATCCCAAGCAGGCTCCACACTCAACGGTGTGTAGCCCGATATAGTACTTGAACTCACAAACTGTGAGACCATGACCTGAGCCAAGATCAACAGTCAGACACTTAACTGACTGAGCCGCCCAGGAGTCCCAGATGCCTCTTTCTTAATCAGTGAAAACTTCTTGAGCAATTCCTCCAGATGGAGCTAATCTCCTCCTCTCTGCATGCACACAGCATTTACTGCTTTTCCTCTAAAGGACCTCCCCAATTTCTTCCTCAAACTGTGATTATTTTGTACAAATGGAGAATCTTGGGAGAGATAACCTAGAAGGCTGGAATGAACACAGGCTTTGGAATTAGACAAATCTAGGCTCAAAATATAGTTACTTTTTATCTGTAGTATTCACGGAAATTGCTTAATGAAGATAACATTACCTACCTTGCAGAATTATTACAAAAAGAAAAAAATTGGCTTAGCACAGTGCCTGGGAAATAGTAGGAGCTCAATAAACATTCAGCGAATGGAGGAATGAGTAACTCTCAAGACTTTGCAGCATGATTTGTGTGTGTGTGTGTGTGTGTGTGTGTGAATGGAAACAATTATTTGCTGGAAGTTGTCAAAAACCCCTTTATTTTATACTTAAATTACTGATCAGATGGATAGTTGGATGGATGGATAGAAAGACAGAGATGGATAGATGATAGATAGGTGATAGATATATAGATGATTCAGAGAGCTATATAAGTAGATACAGATACACGTAAAGATATAGATACAGACAGTTTTAAAAACAGTTAACTTGTTTTCTAGAACTCAAGCCGACAACTGCCCTTATCTGCCCAATAGTGTGTTTCTTCAGAACCTCTGGGGGGAAAATGGCTATAATTTCCTTCACCAGTATCCTCACGGCTTTGTGTCTGAAAGACCCATTCACTGCAGGTCAGGAGGGGGTAAGAGGCAGATCTTTGGTGTAGGAAAATAGAGAGCATGCAGTCTCCAGGACTTTAGTAAAGCTCTGCTGACATATGACTGGATAGTCCAAGAACATTCAGGAAATGAGTGCAGAAAGGCACCCAGGATTAGGAGGGGCCTGAGGATTCAACCCTCTCTGAAGGACTCACTCTGCATCAATTTCTGTCTTACAGAACAGAAAAGAAGAGAACGAGGGAGGCATCCACATGTGGAAAGATGCCACGCAAACCCCAGACACCGAAGCCTTGAGCCTTTGGGAGGAATCTCGAAAACCCAGCCATTAAGCCCCGGACATAAGCTTCCTTGAGAATTCCATAAAAATTAAAGTGTCAGGGATGGGGAAGGCAGGGTGTCCTGTCAACTGTAATAAAAACATAAATCATGCCCGGCGGATGGGAGTTGAATTTTGGAGTCACCCTGGACCCCCCACTGCCCCCATGGACATCAGGCTCATTAAAGGAACGGCCTCTGTCTGGCAGAGCGCACAGCACCTTGCTCATCCGGCATTCACTCGATAAAGGTTGACTGGATTAAAGTATGCGGAGCTCAGTAGCTCCAAATCTCTTCCACACACATTATCTTACTCAACACAAAACCCAGGGGGAATAAAGACAGTTTTAGTGCTCCCAATAATTGCTATTATTCTTACTTCCCAGTCAAAGAAGCTAAATTCCTGAAGCTGAGCGCAGGAGACCCCCGCGGCAGTCAATGGCAGAGCTGGGATGGAATCCCAGCAGTCTGAATCTAAATTTATCAAACAGACCTCTTTTTATTGCATGACACAACCTCCTTCCAAGCAAACAAAAGCAACAGAGCGGCAGGCTGCTGGAACGTACTGGAAGCCTCGTGGGGTCCCAGGGCCAGGGCGGGCTCTCCTCCAGGGGCAAATGGCCAGGGCAAGGGGGCGTCACCTGCAGGGGGCGAGAATGGCCTTGCAGAAGTCAGCATGAACCGGCCTTGGGTTATACACACAACTGAAGAATAATAGCGCCTTCAGGATAAAGAGTTCTTATCTCTAGGGAGACCATAGCCTAGAAAGAGGGTGTGCTTTATGCAAACCACAGGGCCCTTTCACAACGCGAAGCCAGACTTGTAAACCAGTCCTCCTGCCCCTTTTCCTGCAAGAACCCGGACAGTACAGTGACCAGCTCAGCCTGCAGGGGGCCCTGTCCTTCAGAGCCCCTGCCTGAAGCCACGGGGTGTTGGCTTTCTCCTCCCAGATGAGAGGTCTTACCTGTCTGTGGGTATGTAGGGGCCGGTGCCTTGGTTGGATTTGGGGTCTGTGTGCCAGGGGTCAAGGTTCCTGGGATGAAATGAGAGAGGTGTGAGCTTGAAGGTTCCTGGGATGAAAGGAGAGAGAGAGAGAGAGAGAGAGAGAAGGGGAGGGGCAGAAAGAGAGGGAGACAGACAAGATTCCAAGGAGGCTCCACACACTCAGTGCACAGCCCAACATGGGGCTCAAACCCACAAACAATGAAATCATGACCTGAGCCGAGATCAAGAGCTGAACGCTCAACTGACTGACCAACCCAGGCACCCCGAGCCTCTGTTTGCTCTCCGGATGCCTGATGGGGGGAAGAGGCCCTGTGCCACAGGGCCTGCCCTAGTTAACCAATGACGGTTATTAAGCCGGGTACCTGGCAGGATGCAGACCTGAGTAGGAAACAGAACATGCAAGGTGTCTACGGCCATACCACCCTGCATGCACCCAATCTCGTCAGAACATGCAAGAAGGCACTCCTAAGGTAGAGGAGGAAACGGGCCATGGATGCCTCTGGAAACCCACTGATCCTGGTATGAAATGATGAAGTGGAAGGAGAGCAGGGGCGTGGCATGGGTGCTGTCCAAGCATCGCTGCTCCTGGGTGAAGCAAATGTGCTTTTCACTCTCTGAGTCCGTGTGCACACTCGCTCCACCCTGAACCTTATAAGCCACCTGACTCTTCACACTCAAGCATGGGCTCAGCTCAACAATTTTCTTGATGCTGTTCATAAAGTCCTGGCTAAGGGCCACTTTGGGACATGATCCTTGCTGTCGAGATCCTGGACCCACAGCCTCCTTGCAGGAGGTGAGGGAGAGGGAGATGGATCAGGGGTGAGGCTGACAGGCACATGAGCAGAGAATGGAGGCTGGGGACTCCCAGTCTTCCAGGCAGAGCTGGGCAGCACCACGCATTTACACACGGCCCACCTCCACAGGGTAGTCTTGAGTCTTGCCATTTTCTTCAAGTGGGTCAACATCTTTTTTGGATTCCCCTTTGGGCACGGGACTCATCGATGTAACCCCCTGAACCCAGAAGGCGGCAACTGATGCTTGCTACCTGGGTGTGTTTCTATGTAGTTCTAGAAACTGAGCACCTTTTACCGCAACCCAATCACAGACTTTACTCGTCTGTGATTGCTATTTGCAGTTGAATGAAATGACTGCAGAGCTGCAGATGGTTAGAGGTGAGAGGGACCCAGGGCAAAGGCAGAGGTGTGCTCTGCTCTGACCGTGTCCTGTTTGCCCCTGTCCTTTGGGAAGCGTGTCTCTGGGAGCTGGCCGCCATGCTGCGTGGTGGGTGCCGTGGGACGAGGTAGTAGGACGAGGTAGTAGGAGTTGCCACTGACTGGGTTGTTCCAAGGTGCTGTGTGCGGAGCTCAACACCTTATGGCGGCCACCTGATCCAGTCCTCACAGCCACTCGGAAAGTAGGCGTCCCCTCCCCCATTTTGAAGATGGAAAAACCAGGCCTCAGAGAGATCAAGAGAACTGCCTAAGGACAGACAGCCGTGGTGGAATCAGGATTTCAACCCTGCTGTGTCTGAAATAAAGACCATCGTGCATTGCCTCGGGGCCATGCTGGATCCTGCATCCGGCTAGTCAAACCAGACATGTTAGACTTTAGGTTTCCTAAGCAATCATGAGAGGCGCTGCTCGATTATAGCTATCAAATGTGCATTCCCACAGCTGTTTGTGCAACTGAGATTTTGAGCCTAAAGTCAAGACTTTGCATTTATGTCCTCTATTTCTTAAGAAATGTAGGTCATTCAACACAGTTTTCCTGAGAGCCTGCTATGTTTCCTGAGGACTAGAGATTAAAGACGAAAGCTCTTGAGGAGAGCATGGCCCAGAGGGAGGAAGATCAAGTTAATGGACGCTAAACACAACAATGATGAGTGTTATGATGGACCCACTATGGTGAGCGTGGATGAAAGGTCTTGGGCTGCAGGTTCCAGACGAAATGATTTTAAAAACAAATATAATAAAGCTTTCACATTTGATTATAAGAGTAGAAAATATAGAAAAGTTGTGACAATGAGTGAAGAAAAATAAAAATCATATCTACTTCCCAGATATAGTTAAAGTTAATATGCTGTGAAGTTTTTTTGGTCTTACTTTGTTCTATTTTCTATTTTCCATGTATATTTACTTATACACACCCATATACACAAATACACATAGAAATATAGAATTGGGATCATGTTTGACAATTTTTCTCTTGCTTTTGTTATAATTCAGGCTTTTCTGAAAGTAAAAATGGTTACATATTAATGTATACATATTTGCATATGTAACTAATGAATGCGCTACCTTACAGTGCATATACAGCGTGTATATGTAATTGATGTAATAACATTAATACATAGTACTACAACACCAAAAAAGGGAGTTGAATTTTCTGGAATGAACCATGTTGCTTTTACTGGTCACTTGTTTCGCGGACAGTGAAAAAAAGGGACAGAAGACATTGGAAAGTGGGCACATAAAAGAGAGAGGATGTGGGAGGGTCCTGCGAAGACAGTTTTCATCATTCATTCGTTCATTCATTCACTTATTCAAGATGGGAAGAAAAGGGTTGGAGTACAGAGAAGGAAGAGAGTTCACTTTATGATTTTTAATTATGGTGCTAACTTATGGTTCATTACTTTTCTGTGTGTGCATTACATTTTAAAAATTTAGAAAATGTGGGGCTCCTGGGTGGCTCAGTTGGTTAAGCATCAGACTTAGGTCATGATCTCATGGTTCATGAGTTCAAGCCCCGTTGTCGGGCTCTGTGATGACAGCTCAGAGCCTGGAGCCTGCTTCGGATTCTGTGTCTCCCTCTTGTTCTGTCCCTCCCCATCTCATGCTCTATCTCTCTCCCAAAAATAAATAAGCATAAAAAAATTTAAGAACACACAAAAAATAAAAATTTAGAAAATTTTTAAAACAGACAATGCTAACTTTAGTGAGCATCCCCTCTTACCAGAGGCTGGGCTGGCCTGGGAGCTGCTGTGTGTGGCCACTGTCTCAGCAGGGCTCCTCGAGGTCATGGCCTCTGCAGGAGGTTTCGGCGTCGAGGATGGCGTTTCCCAGGGAGGCCCTCCAGGTGCTTTCTCACCCATAGTCTGAGCCCAGGGCACGGGTAGGTGGGAAGTCCACGTCTGACTGTCGGCTGTCACCCACGGAGTCCCGGCCGCCCTCCTGGTAGCTGCACATGGAGCAGTAACAGGGACTTTTAATTCTTGACCATTTTGATTCAGATATAAAATCACCAAAGCACTGAAATGTTATCAAAGGGCAAATGTCATGTGAGTGTGTAATACAGATAACCCAGGGACTCTCCCCTGACCTGGAATAAATGGACCACACGGTAAACTTCGTTTACCTAATTACCAATAAGAAAGAAACGTCCAGGGGCGCCTGGATGGCTCAGTCGGTAGAACACGCAACTCTTGACCTCAGGGTTGTGAGTTTGAACCCCACGTTGGATGTAGAGACTACTTAAAAATAAAATCTGAAAGAAAGAAAGAAAGAAAGAAAGAAAGAAAGAAAGAAAGAAAGAAAGAAAGAAAATGAAGGAAGAAAGGAAGGGAGGAAGAAAAGAAGGAAGAAAGAAACCTCCAAATCCCTTGGACATCCAAACCATGAGCTGAGGTGTGTGTTTGGGGGACCGCGGGCTCTCTCAAAGTGAAGAGCACATTTCTCATCTAATGACCTGGTGGAAAGGTGATGGGGCTCGAGGTGAGGAGCCCTGGAGGGGAAATTCTGTTCTTGCCGCCCCTATGTCGTGAAATTTGGGACAAGTGACTTCACTTTTTTTTTTTTGATGTTATCACTAATATGGGGATGATGATAATGCTGCTAATAACAATACATTATGGCAGCATTGTGAGCAAGAACAAACAATCTTCTCGTGCTGGCCATTTGAATAATTGCTGTGGGTTTTCTCTTGCTCATTTCCATGATAGGAATTAAAATAATTTTTTCAAGTTTTTAAAACTCACCCCTTGGGGTGCCTGGGTGGCTCAGTCAGTTCAACATCTAACTTCAGCTCAGCTCATGATCTTGCAGTTTGTTAGTTCGAGCCCCGCACTGGGCTCTGTGCTGACAGCTCAGAGCCTGGAGCCTGCTTCAGATTCTGTGTCTCCCTCTCTTTCTGCTCCTCCCCTGCTTGTGCTCTGCCCCTCTCTCTCCCTCAAAAAACATTTAAAAAATTACAAAATTGAAAAAATATTTAGATTTCTCATCCAGAACAAGGCATATCACTTCATTCATTTAAATATACATGTATTTCTCCCATTAACATTTTATAGTTTTTCTTATATAAAACCCAACACTTTTCCTGCTAGACTTATAGCTAAGTATTTTACAATTTTCTTGCCACTAACCATCACATCATTTAAAAAATATTATTCTGGGAAACTTTCTAATTATGTGTAATGGTCATGATACTGGCTACAGTACTAACGACTTTCTGGTTAGTGAAGTTGATTGCTTTTTCTCGTTCTTGTTTTTTTGCCTGCCTCCCATTGGTTCTCACCTCCTCCAGGAAGCCCCCTCCCTGGGTTCTCCAGGACAATAGCTCTTTGTAGGCTAGATCCCAACTATCAGTTTACTTGCCCCCGTCTCCCTCCCTGGTCTACAAGCTCAGGTACGAAGGGAACATTGACAGAGCTATGTTTTCAACAGCCAGCCTGGGTCTGGTATTAAATACACATCTTGATGAATGAATGGATGAATGAATGAATCCTGTGACTCTGGTCCCTTGTCGGAACTCATTGAGACACTTCTGGCTCATAATGAAAGAGTTATCTCAGTTGTATCTTATTTCCAAATAGCATGAGCACAGCTTTTCATCTTCAGTGACAACACCTGTGACGGTGTCCACAAAGGTGGTGGGGCAGGAGGAGCCCCGTGGCGCCCCGTCCATGGCAGCTTTCCAGGCTGGCATCAAGTCATTAACGTATTCTTGGCATTGCTGTCCAGCCAGCTACAAAGTAACCCCACCTTGTCATAAAACTCCACCATTTAGTGTTCATTTCAGGAGAGATATCGCTAAATGCTTTGCCAAAATAAAAATAGCTTCTGCTTCAATGTACTTAACTCATGTAAGATGTTCTTAGTGGTATTCTTTCTGTTTAATGTTTCTTTATTTTTGAGAGACAGAGCATGAGTTGGAGAGAAGCAGAGAGAGAGGGAGACACAGAATCCAAAGCAGGTTCTAGGCTCAAACTCAGGACCCATGAGAGCGGAAATCGGACCCTTAATAGACTGAGACACCCAGGGGCCCCTTATTGATATTCTAATTGGGGAATGCTGGGTGAAGGGTATCGGGGAGATTTCTGTACTATTTTTGCAACGTCTTGTGAGTCTTCTTTTAATGTTTATTTTTGAGAGAGAGAGAGAGATAGACAGCATGAGCAGGAGAGGGTCAGAGAGAGAGGGAGACACAGAACCTGAAGCAGGCTCCAGGCTCTGAGCTGTCAGCACAGAGCCCGATGCGGGGCTCAAACCCACGAACCGTGAGATCATGACCTGAGCCGAAGTCGGACACTTAACCGACTGAGCCACCCAGGCGCCCCTTGTGAGTCTTAAACTATTTCAAAATAAAAAGTCCTACAGATGAGTGTCAGGAGGACACCATGCCAACGATACTTGCTATTTGCTATTTTGTTTGTCTGTATGGAATCCATACTAGCTCATGTCGATCTCTTACGTAAGGGGTACTGAAGAAGAATGGGGTCTCTGGATAAGGGAGAAAGGAAGGATTTTCTTTATTTATGTGAGCCTCGGGGAATAGGAGGGAGAAACAGGACAGAAGGGGAAAGGGAGAGAAAGCTTCTTACCCAAGCCTGGGAGGGTGGGGGAGGTGCTGTCCCACGTGACCGTGGCCTTGGCGTAAAGTTCAGGAAGCCCTCCTGTGTTGTGAGCCTGCTCTCCCTTTGCAAGAGGAGTTGTCTCCGTCCAGGGAGCGGTTCTCAGGGAAGACGCTCCGGTGCTCTGTGCTCCGTGCAGGGGGCTGGCCCTTGGTAGTGTTTGCTGGCTTGTGGGTGTGAGCATGGAAGTCACGGCCGTGCCCCTGGTAGCTGTACCTGCAGGGAGACAGTCAAGGGCAGCTTTAATATGCTTGACACTTTGGGCATAGAATTGTCAAGTCCCTGAAAGGTCGCTGGACAGCAGATTTACTGAATGAGAGTTTCCAGCCTTACTTGGAACAGTGCCATGTGTCTCCAAAGAGGAGGGTTTCTCTTTGAATGACAAAGTGAGCTAAAATACCAATTTCCAAAAACACTATGTGAGGGAGCACTGTGAACAGAATCAGACACCATCAGGCCGAAGCTTCCTGAAAGACAGGTTCTCACAGAGATAGCAAGAAGGCTCAATTCAGAGGCAAATCTGCCCACTATCCGTGGATGCTCTGTGGAGAAATGGAGGAAGAGGGTCAAGTGTTAATTTTACCTTCTCTCTCCTGTTGGGAAGACTTGGGGGTGGGGATGGCATGTTAGGGTGACAGGTCCCCACTGGCTCATCGGGTCCCTTCTGGGTGGACGAAGCCTGGCCTGCGCTCTGGTGAGATTTCAGCCCCTGACTGCCTGTTTGTCAGGTCAGTGTGTAGGGCACTTCCTGGCAATGGTTACGATGTGGACCTGCAGCCTTACTTCTGGGCCTGGTGACACCCACATGCACCAGAGGCCCGGTCCTTGTTTCCAGATTAATCGGACTTATGGCTAAGTACCTCCCAATCAAACCTTCACTCAGCCAGGTGACTGATTGGCTATCGGGCACATCAGTCTTGTAAATATGTGTCCACTTGTACATATGTTCTCTCTTCCCAAGCATTTGTACTTTATAAAGGAGCACAAAGGGGGCACATGGTTGAGACCGGGGTGGGAAGGTCATGGAAAGACTCTTCAAAGAACTGAAATTCACTCAATCCTCAGATCGGTCCTCAGAATCAAGTAGGTGAAGGGAACCCCCCAAATGCCCATTTCATCCTCTTATTAAGCAGCCTTGCTCCATAAAAGATGAGTTTCCTTCTTCAGCATAACTAAGACACATAAACATAGTGACAGAATGCAAATCATGGCAGTCCACTCAGGTGGAAGTGAAGATTTCCTGTAAATTTCATTTCATGCCAAGAAACCCGGATGAAGAAACTACTATGTACATGGTATGTGCCAGGGGCAAGGCAGTGGGGAGCAGACTGTGGGGCTGAAGGAGACTCAGTGTCTGCCATCAAGGATCATTCAGGGAGGAGACATACATGGAAAGTCACCTGGGATCCAACCTGGAGTAACACAGAGCCCTGGAATAGAGTCATGGAAGACAGAAGACAAATTTTGATTGGGAAATGTTTAGGAAGGGAGGCAGCAGCTGAGCTGGGGATGGACAGACAAATTGGGTTCTGACATATGGAGAAGTAGGGAAGGAGCTCCAGGCTAAGCAAGGCAGCCGGGGTATGGGGAGAGATGCCATCTTCAAAAAGAGGTGGGCATTTCAATGTCATTTTCACAGAAGATTCAAGGGATAGGAGCAGATGAGGTGGAATATAATTCCAGAAAAATGTAAATTCCAGGCTAAGGGCTTTGGATCCTCTGCTCCTGACTGAGTTCTGAGCAGTGAGGAGACAAAACCCAATTGTATTTCAAGACTACCACTCTTATGGCAGTGAATGGATATTTTAAAGAAATCAGGAGCTGGGTCCAGGAAAAATGTCTCAGAGGCTATTCTAGTCCAAAGGTAGATGGTAAGGACTGGAACTAAGACAATCACAGCGGCAGCGGATAATCTTGGAGGACCAGGCAGATTCCAGAAACTTCTTTCAGCTAGACACGACAGTTAAGTGTAGGGACAAAGAAGGCTTAAAGGGGGTTCTAAAAAGGCCACCTGGTGCCAGGGAAAAGGAAAGCAGATGGGGAGGTGTGTGCAGAGGCATAGACGATGGTTGGGTAAGGGATGAGTATTTCAGGGTGACAATGACAAGTCGGGGAGGTTCCTTCCTACAAAAACCACACCAACAGGATCAAGTCTGGGGTTCACCTGCCGGAAGATTCAGCTCATTCTCAGCTCAGAGAGCTTGTCAAAGACAAAGGTCACAAATTCAATTACCTACAAAAGCCAGGTTCATGAGAAAAAAAGTGCAAGGTAACAGGGAGCAGAGAGGAATCTGGAAAAGACAAGTAAGGTGTCCCCCGTTGTTTATTGGCTACAAGATGCTCTTTTGTAAGAGAATCCAGAGATTACTTTTCTTTAATGGTGAAAATCTTTGATTTTAGCAAACACCTGAGGGCAGCGTTCAGTCTGCCGTCTGCTGGCTGGGCCCCTGGTCTGGGGGCGATAGTAGGAGTCTGGTGGGGGGAGGTTCACACTCACCCGGAGCACCAGACACGCTGCTGGTAAATGTGTAGTTGATAACAGGAGATTTCTCCGCCATCTCCCAGAAGTCGGAGAGGTTCCTTCCTACAAAAACCACACCAACAGGATCAAGTCTTGGGTTCACCTGCCGGAAGATTCAACTCATTCTCAGCTCAGAGAGCTTGTCAAAGAATGAATGGCTGGTGGTTCACCTGACTTTCCCGTCATCATACAGATGAAGACGCAGTCGGATTCGTTTGTTTGACTCACTGTAAGACAAACCAGTACATGTGGCTTAGCTCTGTAGGTCTGAGTCTCTGGCTGAAGCGAAAAGTAAGCTGGAAATCCCTAGCTCAGATTGTTAAAAGAAAATAAGGCTAACTCTTTCTTTTTAAGGCAGCCCTGATTTTGTGGTGGAGGGAGTGTATTATAATATAATCACTAAGGACACAGCCTCTGGGGTCAGCTTCCAGTCCTACAACATCAGATCTGCCATTTACCAGCTATATGGCCATGAGTAAACTGCTTGACTTCTCTAGGTCTCCGTTTACTCATCCTTAAAACGGTGGATATTTGAATTCCACAGTTCCCTTATTTGGGATTTCCAAACCCCCAAGTCTCTGTGAGATGGAGGTTTTGTGTGAGTTTGGCACCCAAACTTATTTGGTGGCAAACCTGACATGACAGATATGAAGCCATTGATAGTCTTCTGTCTCAGTGTAAAGGGTCATTTTGCTAAATGAATGGGAATGAATGTGTCTGATTACGGCAGGCTGCCTGGGATGCTGCTGGCACTGTTTCACCACCTATGGTGTAGATACCCAATTAGATCTTCAAAAGTCTGAAAACTAATGAATTCCCAAATCCCCTTGTACCTTAAGATGCTTCCCAAACAATGTGAACATTCGCTTGCATGTCCTATGAAGGACGGCCGTGATGATCCAGTGGGATCATGTGTATGAAGCACCAAGTATGGGGCCTGGCAGATGGAAAAGCTCGGTAAATAGTCATAATAATAACAATTATCACCGTTAATGGGGGTCCTGTTATTATATACATTAGCATAATGAGCAGGAACACGGACTTTAGACAGCCAGATTGCCTGAGTTAGAGTCCCATTTCTGCAGAATAATCTTGGCCAAGTCACATGACCTCTCCATGCACTAGTTTCCTTCTCTGTAAAGTGGGGATAAACATGTAGTTACTCCACAAGGTTGTAGTGAGGACCCAAGGAGGAAATCCATGGAAAGCCCTCTAAGAGTCTCTGGCAGCTAATGATATCCATTATTATTTCTCTTTCTCCCTCCCCTGTTTCTAGCACAGTAATTGCTCCAAGGTGCAGCACACCAGCCTTCTGATGAGACCATGGTGAGTAATGGACCAGAAACATGCTTTGCAAAGTGGGTCCCTGGGGGAATGTGAGTTGCCGGGGGTTATATGAGGCCATCTTGTGAATGGGGCAGCTCTTTCTCAACTGTATGCCAAACATGGGCATAGGACACATATAGATCTAATTCTAAATTCTGAGCTAACCTTGAACAAAATAGGCAACCTCTCTAAATCTCAGTTTTCTCATCTTAACAATGGGAGTATAGCTATCCAGTAGAAGTTGGTTTCTTGAGTCTGCCTGGATTCGCCCAACTTTGAGCCTTGGACCCTTCCTCCCCTTACATACCAGGAACGGCTCTGATTGGAAGATAGAGCCTTCAGATACTAGTGGTTGTAACTGGGCCACACAGATTGTCTAAATAAAACTTACACAGAGGTTCCTGGCAGCCCCGCCTGTGCCAGGGCTTGAGGTGGGGAGTCTACTAGATTTGATTAATATACCCTTGATGGATGCCAATTTGCCAGATCTCCCATTTTCCAAGTGTTTTCAAGATGAACACACCTGAGAGGATTGAGGTTGACTTGAAAATCTCTGTGAGGTAGCTGGTAGAATTTCCAATGACGTCCACCAGTAGGGCCGTGAAATCTGCAAGAAGGATTGAAGAGGTTTACATTTCTGATCCAGAGACGTGAGTAGAAAAGCATAGTGTATTTTGACTTTTCAGAGTGGATTTTACAAGTTTGATTTCGTTCAGTTTGTTGAGGACTGTTCACCATCATGTAGATAAAGATTACTAATTATAAAGATGTCTTCATTCCAGTCAGGGAGAAAACTTCCGGATCCACCATCAGAATCCTCTTTCTCCTCCCACTGCCCTCTCCCCCCAAGTCCCTCTATGCCAACACTGAACGGCTGTGGAAAACTACATTACTAAATAATGGTTGTTCTCATTTGTGGTCCCCTGTTGCCTCATCAAATTCCTTTAGCATGCCAAATCTATCCGACAGGAGGCAGCCCAACAGTTAGGCAACAAGAATTTACATAATTTTGTATTTTCAAAATGTGATATAAACATTAATGGTGGGTTTTAAAGAGACAGGAAACGTGTACAAAATAGAACGAGGGACCTCCGCTCCTCTCCCCCCTTGGAGATTAGGAGTATTTCACATTTCAGGCTATAAGTTCCTTGTGAACTTTCTCTCTGGGCAGGATTTGAACAAGGCCATAGCCTGGCATAGTGGGCACCACTGACCAATGAAAGTTCCAGATACACCTCCAGTCAGAGCTGCTACATCCTGAGCCGTTCCCTTAGGTTTTCCAGGATCCAGGGCATGTTTGGCTTCCAAAACAAGGGATACGGATTCTAGGAGCCCCAGACAGTAAGGGGGAAACTTCTGGGGTCATCTGGATAATTTCCTGTCCTGCTTTGGAAAAACACTTCTTTTACTCAGTGGGGGGTAAGCTGACTTGAAAATAAAGAACCAGAGAACTGAACATGCAGAACCCAGAGAGGCAGGAAAATGTCACCTGACAACCAATGGCACGTGCAGCGCTCGAGGCCGAGAGGAGGTAGACAGTACTGTGCGCAAACCAGTGCCACGGTGTGCTCTTACCACACCTCATGGTCATGTGGTCAGTCTCCCACAGGGGAGACGCGGTCATACATAGATGTAGATGTGGACTCCGGGCCTCGCGGAGGGGATGCAAATGTGGGTGCCCACATTTCCGTGTCTCTTTAGACCAGTCTGCCTTTGGTCACATTATGGAAACTGAGGAAGGGTGGTATCTCATTACTTCTTCATCTGTTTCTTCCTACTTCTCAAACCTTTTTTTTATTAATTCATTTCCATAATAAATATTTATTGTCTGTTTGCAGGGTGCCAGATGGCTACTCGGGCTGGAGGATTGCATGAGGCACCATTCTGCCTTCCTGAAGCTGAGATTGGTGGGAGAGAGAGACTCATGGGTAGACCAGTAAACTGTAATCTGCTACTAACATTGTGTAGAAGCTAAGGCCATGGGTCCAGAGGCAGGACATCAAGGATGGAATCCAGGTTCTGCCCAAGTTTCAGAGACGATGGAACCTTGCCAAGGTGCCAGAGGATGTGGCGGAGCTTGAATTTGAACTGAGGTCTAAGCTGGGATAAAGCTCTCACTCTTCCCACTTTTCTCACTGCTGCTCAAGCAATCTCTTACTCAACACATGGTGTGAACTCTTCCTTCAGAATGGCTTTTACAATCTCTCTATCAGGCTTGGAAGAAAATCACCTATCTTTACGTCACCGATATTCTTTGTTTGGATGAAAATCTGAATGATCTAACTTGGTAGCAATGCCCCTGGATCAGTAATTTCTGATTACTTTCATATATAAATAGAAAATAGGGGAAAAGGGGCACCTGGGTGACTCAGTCGGTTAAATGTCTGACTTCGGCTCAGGTCACGATCTCACAGTTCGTGGGTTCAAGCCCTGCATAGGGCTCTGTGCTGACAGCTCAGAGCTTGGAGCCTGCTTCAGATTCTGTGTCTCCCCCCCACCCCTCTCTCTCTGCCCCTCCTCTGATCACACTGTCTCTCTCTGTCTCTCAAAAATTAATAAAATGTTAAAAAAGAAAATAGGGGAAAACCCTTTTTCCTACTCAATTGGTAATGATTTAAGAATGTGTCTCAGTACTTTAAGTTGGCAAGGGTGTGGGAAAAACACATGCTTTCAAACATTATTGGTAGGAGTATAAATGTATGCAAGGTGTCTAGAGAAAATTTTAGTAATTTGAATCTCTGCAAAATTACTTCCCTGTCAAGGGCTGTATCCTACAGTGTAATTGGGCAAGACTCAAGTGATTGTACACACATACATCATTGTTTATAATCGTAAAAACACTGGGAATAAGCTAAGTTGTTATCAAGAAGAGACACATTAAGTACATTATGGTATGTTCTTTCAACAAATATAATGAATTCATAGGAAGGGTGAGGCACAGTTATATTCATTGGAATAGAATGGTTTTTAAGACATACTGATTAGTTTAAAGGCAGAGTATAATACTACATAGAAAACATGGTAGATACGAATGTGTCTTTTAGTATCCATTCTCCCACATTCTTTTGGTAAGAGCACATGAAAGTTCAGTTAGGAACAACTGGCTTTTCTTGTTCATTTGTTTGTTTTAATTATTTTAATGTTTATTTATTTTCAAGACAGAAACTAAGTGTACATGGGGGAGGGGCAGAGAGAGGGAGACCCAGAATCCAAATCGGGCTCCAGACTCTGAGCTGTCAGCACAGAGCCCGACACGGGGCTTGAACCCATGGACCGTGAGATTGTGATGTGAGCCGAAGTTGGATGCATAACCAACTGAGCCACCCAGGTGCCCCAGGGCACAGCTGGGTTTAACATAATTTGAAAATTACAGTTTTGAGCCTGTTTGCAGGTAGGTGTGGCCATAAGGCTAAATGCTGGGCAATTGAATGTGGGAAGAAGCATGTGGAAGGTTTCCGGACTGTGAGTTTATATAGTGAGTGGGAATGTCTTCAGTTCCTTTCTCCTCATCCTTGCGGCTGGAATGTGGATGTGGTGGCAAACCATCCTGGCCCACGAGAACAAGGGCAATGCATCATGGGAGGCAGAGCAACAAGCTGGAAGGAGACTGGGCCCCCTAAACCATCAAACCATCAGGGCAGCCCTGGTGTATTCACCCAGGTGGTCACACACAAAAGCCATTACATTGTACCCTCTGTAACCCGCCTTATTTTGGGGTTGTCATAATAGCCTGGCTTTTATTCTCGATAATATAGAGAACGCAAAGTAGGATGGGAAGATAGATGGGTAGATGGATGGGGTATGTGGGATGGTCCATAGGTAGACTAGATAACTAGATGACCTACGGTTTAGGTGGACAGATTAGAGAGGTGGCTGAGACCACCTTGGGTAATGTGATTACCTATGGATGTTGGGATATCAGGTATTTCTGATTTTTAAAAAACTTTAATGTTTTTATTTATTTTTGAGAGAGAGAGAACAAGAGACAGAGCACAAGCAGGGGAGGAGCAGAGACAGAGGGAGACACAGAATCTGAAGCAGACTCCAGGCTCTGCGCTGTCAGCACAGGACCCAATGTGGGGCTTGAACCCATGAACCTTGAGATCATGGCCTGAGCCTAAATCAAGAGTCAGCTGCTTAACCCACTGAGCCACCCAGGCGCCCCCAACACTGGCTTCCTTCTTATTCAGAGTGAAAATCAAAATCCTTGCATTAGACTGTAAACTTCTGCTTGATCCTCAGTACCCTCCCTGCTTTGCCCCCCTAACCTTGAGTTCACTTCCCATGGCTGTCTGCCCTGGCTGCCCTGCTCCAGCCACACCAGCCTCTCCAGTTCTCACCATGCTGCCTGGGTCTTGCCTGGAACTGTCAGTCCCCAGGGACCAGAGGGCTGTCTCTCCACCTCCTTCCTCATTAGCAAGGACTTTTCTGACCACGCTACGCACAGCAGCTGTGCCCACTACCAGGTCCCCCTCACCCTGTCCCCGTGCTTTATTGTCCTCATGCTTATGCTGTTGGCCAACATACCAGGTGTCTTTGGTTTACCCATTGAGTCTCTGTCTCTTCCTATAGAACCCAAGTTCATGAGATCACAGGGAGTGTGTCTAGTTTGCTCAGTGCATGGTCCTCACACTTAGAGGAGGATCTGACTAATAGTACGTGCTAAGTAAAGCGTCACTTGATGGGTGAATGAGCAGTGAGAGTGTAATTTTCAGTTTCACTGTGCAGGTTTCTTTAAATAGAAGGGACACTGAATAATTTTAATTTTCAATGATAAAAGTAATATATGAATATACTAGCAATGAAAAAAGATCCGATGATACAAAGCCCCTATAATCAATCCCCTTCCACTGCAAAACATGCATCTTCTTTTAGGGGGTAACTGCTTACCTTGTATATTCTATGCATTATTTTGTAATTTTCTTTTTTTAATTAAAAATTTCATGGAGGGGCACCTGGGTGGCTCAGTCACTTAATTGTCTGACTCCTGACTTTGGCTCAGGTTAAGATCTCACGGTTTGTGGGTCCAAGCCCTGCATCGGGTTCTGTGCTGATGGTGCAGCACCTGCTTGGGATTCTCTCTCTGCCTCTCTTTCTGCCCCTCCCCTGTTCTCTCTCTCTCTCTCTCTCTCTCTCTCTCTCTCTCTTATTCTCTTAAAATAAACAAATAGACTTAAAAAAAAGAGAAAAAGATACCATGGAAATGTTTCCATACCTGGGCCAAATCTGGTCACACCCACTCATTTATGCATTGCCTGTGGTTTTTTATCCAGAGCTGAATTACACAGTCAACTATTTAACCATTTTTCTAATGATGGATGTATGTTGTTCTCTGATTTTTCTATTAAAACAACACTGCAGGAACATTTTGTTCCTGCCCCTTTGTTCAGACGTACGTATTTTTTTAGGATAAAAACCAAGGAAAGCACTTTTTGCAACAGTGATGTGTGCACATGTTTAAGAATAATGGATACCACTGCCTTATTTCACTCCAGGGAGAAAAAACGTTAAGTCGAACTCACTGAAAGGACACAGTGGCATCAGGAAAGCTGTAAGCCTGGGGGGCGGGGCTCCACTCACCTGACAAGTCATTGGTCCTGTTGTTCAGACAGTAGCAGTACCGGGTGGGGAATCTGGCCGGGTCCACAGCCTTCAGGTTAGAAACTGTGAAGAGACACAAGCCACACGGCACTCCTGAGGCCGAACCTGGCCCTGTTGGCCCATCGCTCACCATTGCCGTCGCCAAGAAGAGCCGGGAAGCACTTACTGTTGTAAACGGCCACGGAAAACTTGTGGAAGGCAACGGAACTGTAGGAGGTGATGCTCAGCAAGGAGAAGAAGGTCTTGGTATCTGCCAGGGACAGTGAGATAGAAGTCATCAGATAAATGCCTGCTGGCAATAATACTACCACCAACCAGTAAACAGATAAAAGAAATTGAAAAGACTGGGGGGCTCAGTAGATTGAGCATCCAACTTCAGCTCAGGTCATGATCTCGCAGTTCATGAGCTCGAGCCCTGTGTTGAGCTCTGTACGAACAGTTCAGAGCCTGGAACCTGCTTCGAATTCTCTGTCTCCTTCTTTCTCTCGGCCCCTCCCCCCGATTGCACTCTGCCTCTCTCTCTCTCTCTCTCTCAAAAATAAAATATACATTAAGAAAAATTTTAAAACAGATGATTAACAAATAAAAAACAAATGACAAAAATAAACAATAAAATAACAAAAATGGAAGTTAATACACAAAACTGATTGTGAGCAAAACCCAAATTGCCACGGGGCACGTCCCTTGGCTGTGTTTGCGATCTGTCCCTTAGCCCCGGGGGCTCTCCCACAGGGAACTGGTGAGTACAGATGCCTGTCCGGGTGCCACGTTTGGGGTGCAGCTCGCTCTCAGGATGCTGGCCGGCCTCCCACTTCCTGTGGATGTTTCCAGATTCATCAGGGGCTAGATTCATCTGCACACAGAGAAGCCAGTGTGCAGAGATACCACCTGTCCTGCCCGGGCTACACACCCTCCGGAAGAGAAGTGGGCACCAGACAGAAGTGTGCCTGGACTGGGTTTTTTAAACAAAGGTTACCCTTAAAAAATTTTTTTTAAATGTTTACTGATTTAGAGAGAGAGAGAGAGAATGCATGCGAGTGGGGGAGGGGCAGAGAGAGAGGGAGAGAGAATCCCAAGCAACATGTACACTGCCAGCATGGAGCCTGACACGGGGCTTGATCCCATGAACTGTGAAATCATGACCTGAGCTGAAATCAAGAGTCAGATGCTTAACCGACTGAGCCACCCAGGGGCCCCGACAAAAGTTACCTTTTAAAGCTCTACTCAGCATCCCGTTCACCAGCTCCGTCAAGTTCAGCGCAGACAGATCGACCGACCTTGCTGGCAGCTCTAGAAGAAATTTGCAGATACTGTCACCAAGCAGGTCTTTTCTTCGGCAACAGAAGAAGTTCCCCGCTTCCGACATTCAGGCGCCCGTGCCTCGTCTTTGGACATGTACCAAACTCACCCCCACTGCCGGGCACAGGGAGCTCAGAGATAAAAGGCAGTTCCCGTCCTCAGGAGGTGACAGCCGGCGGCATGGCTCACGACAAGTTAGATAAGAGAAGTCCCCGTGAAGGACCGGAACACTCCCTTTGTGAATAATGTATCTCTGCACTTGGAGACCGGGGAGCTAGGCGGGAAAGGCTCACACGTGATGGGGAGCCCACGGGAACCGCAAGATTTCTCAACAGCACGTCATTCAGAACTGACTAGTGGTCCAACAGACAGTGCCCTGGTTGGGTGCTGGCATCACTAGGAAAACACGGTTTTGTTTTTGTCTTTGTATTTGTTTTTTAATTCCACTATTCTGACTCTTGGGCTCCAACTTCTGAGATCCAGATTTAATAGGTCTGGCAGGTGACGCAGACATCCGCACCAAAATCAATCAGCCGGTCGGTCCCTCCCCCAGATGTTGGTCCCTGCAGCTGAGCGGAGAGATGCTGCCAGGTTAAAGCCCGCCCTTCTCTTGCCATTTTCTGAAGATGCAGACTAGCAGTGGACAAGGTGGAAAGAGTGGTGAATGCTCCTCTTCATATTTTTACCACCATGGTCGTTTCCAGTGCTTACTTAGTGCTCGGATAATCGTGTGGAGGACACAATCTAAAGACTGAGAAGAGGGTGCCCTGTGCTGTGGGGATGATGGGTGGGGGTCTGGAGAAGTGGGTGGGGACTCCCTTAGCAACCGGGCCGCCCAAGGGGCCCTGGGGGAGGAAAGGACTCACTCACCTGTGGTGTCGAGGAAAGCCACCCCCTTTTCCTCCCTCTCTTCTCCTCCAAGGCCAGACACTGGGGAGAGAAAAGGCTTCGGGGAGACAAGTCGCCGGCAGAGGCTTGGGGCCTCTACGCAGCGGCCTGGGGCTTCGAGGAGGTTGACATCACCTGCCATGTGAAAAGGCGGACTCCTCCCCTGACACTCTAGTCTCCTTGGGCCGACCTTGGCCTAGAAATGAATAACAGGCAGGTGATCCCTAGGCAGGGGGCCTAATGTACCCCATCCCTTGATGGACCAGGAAATGGAGGCTCCGAGTGGAGAAGGAACTTGCCTAAACTAGAGAGCCCAGAGCCTGCTTCCTGCGAGCTGCAGAGAAGTGGCCTTGTCACAATAGCAGGCCACTTGCCCACTCGGTGAAGTTCGTGCTAGCGAAGAGAACATCATAGGAAATCTTGACATGCCTAAGCATACGCTCATTCTTTATTCATTCAACAAACACTCACTGAGGGCCAAGCAGTCGTGCTGGGTATTGGGGGAGAGAGAGAGAGAGAGAGAGACAGATCTCTTCCTCCGTGGGGCTTGCTGTCTCTACCCAGGGGCAGGACGAAGGTAGTTCCATGTGAGGAGCAGCAGACGAGGCCATGGACTCCTCTATCAGGGCCCCTGGCCTGGTCTAGGGGGCAGTCTTAAGAGGGTCTCCCTCTGGAAGTGACTAGAAAGTCATGACCTGAAGGATCAGTCATTTTGGGTGAGGTGGCATTATGAACATACTGCATTTGTTTCTATTATTGTTGGAATGATTATGTTTCATGTTACATTCCTTAGGGGGACAGGGAGGTACTTTACGCCCATTTTATAGATGGAAAAGCCAAGGCACAGACAGGCTGAAAAACGTATTCCAGAGCAACTGAGCCAGGATTTAAGGCTTGCTTCGTTACCTGTCACACCAAGGATGGCTGCCTCTTTTTCCTTTGTAGTGTCTTTGTTTCCAGACACTGAAATAAACCTTCTCACAAATGATATAGGATCTTGGAAACATAGCCCCACAAAATTTCTAACATCCTTCAAAAGCATCTTGTCTGACACGCCCTTTGAAGAATGGGGGACTTGAGGCCCAGGAAAGCGAGGTGATGTGCCCTTACCCCGTATCTGGCTCATGGCCGTTTCCTCCTTCCCTTTGCCTCTGGCGACCCCCTTTCTACTCTCTGCTTGTAACAGTTTGACTCTTTTAGACACCTTCCAGAAGAGGCCTCACTTAGTATCCATCCTCCTGTGACTGCCTTCACTTAGCATAATGTCCCCGAGGGTCCATCTGTGGTCATGCACATGGCAAGAGTATCTTCCTTTATAAGGCTGCATGATATTTCACCATATATATATATATATATATATATATATATATACACACACCACATTTTATTTATCCATTCATCTGTGGATGAATGTTTTGGGATGTTCCCCAGCTTTTCAAGGACCTCACTGGAACTTTAGTCACCCAGTTTGACCTTTCACTGGGTATCAAACTTCCTGGTTAAATACTGGAGCTCTGAAGTCAGAAGTAGGTGGGGTCCATGGTCCCCGTCCCCACACACCGTTACGGGAGGGCGTGGGTTATATGACGACAGGAGGAACTCTAAACAGACATTCACAATCAAGCAGGTCAAAAGCTGTCACACAGCCTGCTCTCCCGTCTGATGCTCTGAATGCCAGGCCACCTGAGCCTTCTACGGGAGCAGCCCCAGTGACGACTGTGGCAGCCGCCGGCCTCGCCTGTGACCTGGCCGGGAAGGAGAGAGAGACCTCAGTGCGGGTGAGGGATGGAGCTCCAGGCCACAGGGTGCTACAGGCTGCGAGGAGCCCCAGGCCACAGGGTGCTACAGGCTGCGAGGCCTCGGCCGCCTGCCAAGCCGGGTTGGTGGCCCCCACGCTTCCTAACCGGGAACCGTTCTTGCACGCTGCTCCCTCCACCAAGGAGACGTTATTTCCACCGTTCCTTTTTATAACTGCAAACCTGTGGGTGGATTCTGATACTATTTGAAGCATAAACTAAACATCCCTGAAGCAGAAAGTTCTAAAGAAGACGCCGTACGAGAGCATTTCTCAAATTGCCGCACGGAGGATGTAAGGGAACTCTTCCTTTTCTGGGTAAAAAGACGACCATCGCGGCATCTGTGAGATAGAAGTTGTCGGCACTTTTCATGTGTTTCCAGGCTTACTATTTTGATCATGCTTCATCCTTTTTGATTACCTGTGTGGCACAAATTGTCTGCTTTTAAAGAGAAAATTGAAGGCTCAAATAAGGACGATGTTTACTGAAAATTATCCTGCTTCTACTAGGTATTTATCCCAGGGATACAGGTGTGCCGTTTTTAAAAGACTCATGCACCCCATGTTTACAGCAGTGTTATCAGCAATAGCCTAAGTCTGGAAAGAGCCCAAATGTCCATCGATGGATGAGTGGATAAGGAGTGTGGTATATATACAGTGGCATATTACTCGGCAACCAAAAAGAATGAAACCTTGCCATTTGCAACAACGTGGATGGAGCTAGAGGGGATAATGCTAAGCAAAATTAGTCAGTCAGAGAAAGACAAATATTATATGACTTCACTCATATGAGGACTTGAAGCACTGCGTGTTATATGGAAACCAATTTGACAATAAACTATTATAAAAAATACGAAACAGATGAACATAAGGGAAGGGAAGCAAAAATAATATAAAAACAGGGAGATGGACAAAACATAAGAGATTCTTAAATATGGAGAACAAACAAATATAGGGGTTTGGGAGGGGGATGGGCTAAATGGGTGAGGGGCATTAAGGAATCTACTCCTGAAATCATTGTTGCACAATACACTAATTTGGATGTAAATTAAAAAATAAATTAAATTAAAAAGAAAAAATAAATAAATGAATAAAAATTAAATTTAAAAAAACTTACTCAGGATAAAATGAGTTAATGTAAGTAAAGTGCTTAGAACAGTGTCTCGTAAAGAAAAAGGAAAGAAAAGAAAAAGAAAAGGGAAAGAAAAGCACCCGCTTATGCACAAGAAGTCAGTACCACTTGAGGTACTGAGGAAGGGAAGTGGTTGGCTGGGGACCATTTTAACTTCATACACTTTTGTACCTTTTGCATTTTAAACCACATGAATGTACTATTTGAAAATAAATAAAAATTGGGGGCGTCTGGGTGGCTCAGTTGGTTAAGAGTCTGGGTTTTGGTTTTGGCTCAGGTCATGATCTCACAGTTTGTGATTTAGTTCAAGCCCCGCACTGGGCTCTGCATTGACAGTGAGGCACCTCCTTGGGATTCTCTCTCTCCCTTTCTCAAACCTCCTTCCAAGCTCTCTCTCTCTCTCTCTCTCTCAAAATAAATAAACTTTGAAAATAAATAAATAAATCGGGGTGCTTGGGTGGCTCAGTCAGTTAAGCACCTGACTTCAGCTCAGGTCAAGGTCTCACAGTTTGTGAGTTCAAGGCCCGGGGCGATCTCTGTGTTGACAGCTCAGAGCCTGGAGCCTGCTTCAAATTCAGTGTCTCCCTCTCTCTGCCCCTCCCTCACTCATGCTTTCTCTCTCTCTCTCTCTCTCCCTCTCTCAAAAATAAATAAACATTAAAAAAATAAGGAATAAATAAATAAAAATTGAAAAAATAAAGAATAATTCTCCCACTGCCCACACCCCACCCCTGGCATTATCTTGCTTATTTATTAACAAATTAGAAAAGGCAGCCAGGCACCTGCCTCCTGTGTGTTCCTTATGTTGCAATACATTCACCATCATGCTGCATAGCAGATTTTGTGCCACCAAAAAGAAGAAGAAGAGGCAAAGAAAGATGAATTTATTGCAAAAGTGAGGCTAACCCATGTCAATGCCTCCCATTATGAAATCATCCATTACTAATAGAGTGATGTGACCCTTGTGGATTTAATAAGATCACGAGACTCCAAGTGTCCCATGGGCCATAAAGCAAGAGCAACAGCCAGGAACTATTACTACGACAGTTAACGCTTAAGCTGCAGATGCAGTCTCCATCTGACGGATAGAAACAGTGAGGCTTGGGGAAGCCAAGGAGTTTGAGAATGAGCCGGGCAAGAGCACCTGCCAGTTACCTGTTGTAGGAAGGAAGGTCAGCACCGTTTCTTTCTTGGCTTCTCCTTTCACAGCAGACACTAAAATAAAAGAGTGCTAATCAGAGAAATTATAACCCGGACTTGACATAAGAAAGAATTTAGTTCAAAATACTCCTTTTGAAGATGAGAAAATTATGATCGGAAGTGGTGCAGTGCCTTGTTTAACATTCCCCGTGTAGTTTGTTTGTTCAGTTTAGTCACCGAATATTTATTGCTCAACTGTGACAACGTTATGTGGCAGTTGGACTTTACTAAGCTTCGTGTGTGTTAGGTGGTTGGGATACCATGATGACCAAGCAAGCATAGACTCCATCCTTGTGATGTTTATAGTCTAGCCGGCAAGGCAGACATAAAGGAGAAGAGGACTCAAAGATATTATTACAAATGATGTTGAAAACTTTGAAGGGCCCTTTGAGGGTGTGTAACAAGGAGCCTGATTCATTGCAGTGGTCTGAAAGCCCTCCCTGGGAGGTGATGTGTGGCTGAAGGATGAATAGCATTTGAGGAGGACGTAGCTGGCTGAGGGGGTATTCAGAGTATAGATGACAGTGTGTACCAGGGGACGAGGTGGGCAGGAGTATGACTTTAAAGGACTGAGAGAAGGCCAACACTGATAGAGCACAAAGAATGGAAGAGGCGGGGCATTGTAGGAACTGGGGATGGCAAGATTGGCAGGGTGGTGTAGAGTATGCGAAGGACTTGGGATACTATCCAAAGAGAAGTAGGAAATCATGGAATAACTTGGGGAAGGTGGAATGATGGAAGAGCCCAGGAGGTTACTTACCAAGAGTCGTGAAAAGATCACCTGGGCTGGTGAGTGGAGAATAGGTCATGGGGAGACAAGAGGAGAAATGGACTGATTTACAAAGCTCCCTTCGTGGTCCGGGAAAGAGAAGACAGTGGTTTGGACAAGAGCTGGAACAGTGGAGGGGAACATAATTTGTTGCAGAAAGGAGACTCAGCTGCAAAAAGTCAGTGGACAAAACCAGAAATGGGGAATTCATCATTGCCATTTCGATCAGACTCATTTAGGATTCTGGCCAGAGTCGTTGGCTGCTGTCATTCTCCAAATCCCAATGAAAACCCAAACTCAGCAAATAGATCAGACACTCTTGAACTCAGATCACACCCACCTGTGTTCCAAAGCGACAGAATGCACATGAGACCCACGCACAGCCTCACTGGAGAACCGGGTACCAGGAAGTCTGGCATGTCTGTTACGAGAGCCAACCTGGAAGTAGGCAAGCAGACCCTTAGAGGAAACAGGTTGGGTTAGTAAGCACGTTGGTGCGGAATATCCTTGAGAAAACTGCATGGGAAGTCATTAGAAATGCCCTGCAGAAGGCTTTGAATGGTAAGGCTTAGGTTAGGCTATGCTGAGATAACAAATTCACTCCACCGTCTTATGGGCTTAACTCAACCACAGAAATTAATGTCTCGTGTATCTCAGTACTCGCTGTACGTTGGTGAAGAACTCTGCTCCACACAGTCACTCAAGGAACCTCACTCCTTATAGTTCTCCATCTGGTCCCCGTGGGCTCCTTAGTCATCAGTTCATTGTGGCAGTGGAGGGGACAGAGCTGGAAGACGATGAGCCAACTAACGTGCTCTGGGAGGAAGTACCCATGTTCTCTTGTATTCATAGCTTGTGCCAGAATTATTCCCATGGCCCTGCATAACCACAGAAATCTGGGAACCTGGGAGAAGGGTGCATGCATAGTCACAAGCCATTAATGTCTCCTCCATAGGTTTTCTGGCTCTTTAGCTGAGAGATATGCTCCAAACACAGCATCACCGCTGCTTATACATAGGAAAGTAATATACGAGTGGACGTGAATGTTTGCACAACTTCTTTGTCTATAGCACTGTGTGCCGGTCATTCTCTTGGGCATTTTCAATTCAGAACCAGCGTGATAGTTGACATTGCAAAGTTGAGACTAATAAGAATAATGGTGAAAAGCTTTTGAGTGTTTTCTCTGTGCCAGGCACATGGCAGGACGCTGATGTTCTCACTTACTCACTGCCACGTCTCTGTGCGTAGATATTCATGTAATGCCCTTTGACATACGGGCTGCACAGACTTGCTGTGAAAAGAGCAGAAACTTGCCATTGGTAGAGAATGGAAGAGATGTGGAAGGTGAATCGTAGTGGAGGAGAAAAGTCCAGAGAAAGTGCCCTGGGGTTGGGAAATATCTTGGGAACAGAGCATCTTTTTGGCACATTATATTTCAACCAGTTCTGCTGTCCTTTTGGGATGGGACCACCTTCGGAATTTTCTTGAAATATCCTAGTAAACATTTAGATTACTTTCAAATTATGGGTAGATACTAGAATGGTGTTTCTTCCAAATGCCTCCCTGGACAGAGACAAGCCTTTCCAGGGAGCAAGAAGCTGGGGCTTCCGTGGAGCCCTCTTATTCTTGCAACTCTGTTTACCCTTTGAATGTTTTCCTCATCTGCAAAATGGGGACAAGAACCTAGCTCACTGTGTCTTTGTGAGAATTTAGGATAATGAGCCAAAAGCATTTTACTCAGACTATGGCACATAGTAGGTGCTCAATACATACGCAGTCATTGTGTGCCGGCTGGTGATGCAGGGACAGACCACACATGCCCCTTCCCTCAAGCTGATCAGTAACTTAGAGGAGATGGGAACTCGAGCAACTAATTTACACTCATGGCCAACTGAGCTACATTCTCTGTAGAGTGATTTACAATGGAGATGAGGGAGAGAGAGACAGACAGACAGACAAACAGGAGAATCCAGGACTTAGCACTCTGTCCAGCAAAGGGGGATGGGGCTGAGGTGGACAAACTATGTGAGGATTCTTTCCTTTGGCACCTCAGCTCCTGTGCAAACATGACTCGCCTTTCTAAGCCTCATGTGTAAAACCACCACAGTCATAGTGACCTTGAAGATGTTTCCTACAGATTAAATGAGATGAAGAAACTTGGCAGCTAGCAAATAGGGCCGGTACTTGAATAGGGTAGATACTTAGGAATCTCAATTCCTTCCTCATTCTCTTTCCTTTTTTTTTTCTCTCCCCCCCTTCCTCCTCCATCTCCATCCTGAGGCCCCACATCATACCAGAGATGTGAACAGATACAATTTATAGTAGAAAAATAATTATCCACATCTACATAATGGATACATTTCCCTTTTTTTATTCCAGCTTCATTGTGTTAACTGCTGCCTTCATTTATGAAGAGAAGATGCGCTAACACTTCTTGCTTGAAGAATGCGTTTTTCTTTTGATTTTGTTCTTTGAGAAAAACACGATTTTCCTTCTGTCTAGGTTTTATTGTTGTTGTTTGTTTGTTTGCCTTTTTTTTATATTGGCCACATCAACTATCTGTTTGGGGTGAGGTTGCCAAGTTGAACCAATAAAAATACAGGACACCCAGCTAAATATAAATTTGAGATAAACAATAGAGAATTGTTTAAGTGTGTCTCAGGAAGTATTTGGAACTACGCTAGTTTGGAGAGCCAGTGAGTTTTATTAAAGAAAACTTGTTTTTTGCCAAAGGCTTGATGTGGTGCTGACCCAGCAGAATGGCTCAGTGAATTCTCTGCTGAATTAAACAGAATCCACGGATTGAACACGTGAGCTGAGAACTGGGAGCATCTCTCCCCTGGTTTCCAGCTAACTCACTCTACTTTTCAAGCACTTCCACACTGTTTTTATTTTAATTTTTTAGATTTATCTTTATTTTTTGAAAAAAGGGAGGGAAGGTGTGAGGGAGGGAGCATTTGGGTAGGGGCCGAGGGAGAAAGAGAAAATCCCAAGCAGGCTCCAGGCTCAGCATGCAACTTGGTGCAGGACTCGATCCTACAACCCACGAGATCAGGACCTGAGCCAAAATCAAGAGTCAGATGCTTAATTAACAGCCACCCGGGTGCCTCAAGAATTTTCACATTGTTGAGTGCCCCGTCTAATCTGCTTTTTGTTCTCAGTTCCATCTGACCCCGAAAAGGAAAACTGAGAAGTTGGAGAAAGAGGCAGGCTGTGTGCAGTGGTTCTTGGGACTCTCTCCACCTAGCAGCTTATACAATCAGAGCTGGCTAGATTTCTCCTTCCAGCCCAACTAGGGAGGTCAAGCTTCCCTTGACTCCCCCTTGTTTGCTTGGGCCATGATGGGACACCTTAGGGCAGGAAGAAGAGCTGGGTTTAGGTCAGAAAGACTTTATTTTAATCTTAAATTGGCTACTGATGAGTGCTGTTTGGGTCAAGTCCCTGAACCTCATTCTCTCAAAAATATTTGCAGAGCACATGGCATCTGTGTTACAAGCACAGACTCTCAAGCCTTCCAGCCTGAATCTGCTTCCAGACTCTGCCGTTTGCTAGCTCTGCAAGTCGCCGAACCTCTCCGGGCCTCAGTTTCCTCACCCAGCGCTGTCAGGAGGACTAAAACATGTGATTTGTAAAGTACAGTGAACAGTGTCTGGGACAGAGGAAGTCACATGTACACGTTTAGCAAACAAAAGCAATGGCACGGAAAAGTTATTAGCAAACAAGATAGACAGCATTCCCTGTTCGGTTAGAGATACAATCCTCAAGCTGATGGCTTACAAAGACTGGATTAGATGTCCTAAAATGTATCCTAAAATGAAGTTATCATTTCAGTGCTTTCTTCATGGCTATTATTGGACAATTATTTCTTCAGTGACGTTGGCAGAAAACTTACCAGGTAACAATAGGACAACAGTAATAATGTACTGACAAAGATTAGAATACGCTGTCCCCAAATACACCACTGGAGGCCACCCAGAATGAACAGACGCAGCTCCAAGCCTCCCCAAAGTCTCCCTTATCTGACAAAGCACAGAAACTTCTGAAAATGAGGACTATTATAAATCTCCTCCTCCTGGGATTTTTGGGCCATGAAGACCATAGAAAGTCGGAAAGTCATGCCAAGATGGGCCTCCATCAAGAAGCTCTAATAGAATAATCATCTTCCATTTGTTTTCCCATAAAGTTACCTTCCCACCCTTTAGCACCCTGGGAGCTCAAAACTCTCTTCCTTTCCTCGTCACTTCCCCACAAATTTATCATCCTGTTGAAGTCATTTGTAAGCCTCAGGGCCTGACCACCTTTTTGGTGTTTTCATTTCATTTCTATGAGGCCCGCCATATGCATATGACATAAAGCTTGCTCCTGTTATTGTACCCTTGTTCAGTTCAATTTGCATGGCCCCATTACTGAACCTAAGAGGGCAGAGCAAAGAATTTTTTTTCCCTTTCCAACAGTATAATTTATGGACCCTCCATTTTGGGGCATTATTTCCATTATTTTACCTTCTCAAGCATCCTGTAAGAGTTTAAGCCCTGTGTCAGGCTCTGCACTGACAGTGTGGAGCCTGCCTGGGATTCTCTCTTTCTCCCTCTTTCTCTCTGCCCCTTCCCCATTCATTCATGTGCATACTCTCTCTCTCTCAAAATAAATAAATAAACTTTAAAAAAAGTCTGTTTCCTTTTTCACCACATTCTATCCCATCATCCTCCTTTCTAAAGGAGGATGTGCCACATCCTCTGTGTGTCACAAAAAGCCTGATGTTATAAACAAACAGAATTGATCATTTCAAAGTGCTCTGGTGGGTGGAAGGGGTTAGAAATCCAGTCATGTTCTTGGGAGAAAGGCTGTGAATGTATTCTGCCCGAGTGAGCCAGGAACCTGGCCAACAGCCTTATCAAGTGAATTCACAATATGTCTGCATATTATGGGCCATAGTCCTGGGGCTGGAAAATGTAAATGGGGGCACCAAAGCTGCTGGAGTTTTCATTAAACATCGTGTTGCCCCAATTAACAAGGATGACAAATCCACCAAGGTTAGTTTGGCAGGCCGAGTAAACCTACCGTTCTCACTGTCCTTTGCAGCCAAAAGATGCCCAGTCAGATACAGAGTAATTGCAATGCCCGGGGAAGAGGGGGAAACTCACACGGAAGTCCTATCTCATTGGGGCCGGCCGCAGTGAGAGCTACACGGTTCTCGGTACATTACGGTCCACTCACTCTGCAACCTGCCAGGGTAAGTGTCAGCTCCCTCTTCCTGAGGAGGACCCAGAGGCTTAGGGGGTTGGACAACTTACCCAAGGTCCTTCCTGCTGAGTGGCAGCTGGCTTCACGCTCAGGCAGTCAGCTCCTAGGGCCGGGAGACAACACTGAAAGGTGAGGTCCTGCCTCTTCAAGAACAAGTAATGCAAGGGCGCCCAGGTGGCTCAATTGGTTGAGCATTTGACTCTTGGTTTTATAGTTTATGAGATGGAGTCCATGTCCGGCTCTGTGCTCTCTCTCTCTCTCTCTCAAAATAAATAAATAAGCATTGAAAAAGTCTTTAAGCTCTTTCCATGTTTTGGCTATTGTTGACATTGCTGCTATGAACATTGGGGTACATGTGCTCCTATGCCTCAGCACTTCTTTATCCCTTGGGTAAATCCCGCCAAAACATGGAAAGAGCCTAAATGTCCATCAACTGATGAATGGATCAAGAAGATGTGGTATATATATACAATGGAGTACTATATGGCAATGAGAAAGAATGATATATGGCCATTTGTAGGAAAGTGGATGGACCTTGAGGGTGTCATGCTAAGCGAAATAAGTCAGGCAGAGAAGGATAGA
>PJEM01006678.1:96932-107501 GCA_004023845.1 Helogale parvula | reverse complement strand
TTCACTCAGCATGACACCCTCAAGGTCCATCCACTTTCCTACAAAAGGCCATATGTCATTCCCTCTCATTGCCATGTAGTACTCCATCGTGAAAATATACCACATCTTCTTGATCCATTCGTCAGGTGATGGACATTTGGGCTCCTTCCATGTTTTGGCTATTGTTGATATTGCTGCTATGAACATTGGGGTACATGTGTCCCATGTTGTTAAATTTTTGAGGAACCTCCACACTGTTTTCCAGAGCGGCTGCACCAGTTGGCTTTCCCAACAGTGTAAGAAGGTGCCAGATTCTCCACATCCTCGCCAGCATCTATAGATAGTCTCCTGACTTGTTCATTTTAGCCATGCTGGCCAGTGTGAGGTGGTATGTCAGTGTGGTCTTGATTTGTATTTCCCTAATGATGAGAGATGTTGAGCATTGTTTCATGTGTCTGTTGGCTTTCTGTATGTTCTCTTTGGAGAAGTGTCTCTTCATGTCTTCTGCCCATTTCTTCACTGGATTATTCGTTTTTCACGTGTGGAGTTTAATGAGTTCCTTGTAGATTTTGGATACTAGCCCTTTGTCCATATGTCATTTGCAACGATCTTTTCCTATTTCGTTGGTTGCCTATTAGTTCTCTTGATTATTTCCTTTGCCGTACAGAAGCTTCTATCTTGATGAAGTCCCAATAGTACATTTTTGCTTTTGTTTCTCTTGCCGTTGGAAATGTGTCGAGTAAGAAATCGCTGTGTCTCTGACCATTTCTTAATCATATTTGTGTGTGTGTGTGTGTGTGTGTGTGAGTTTAACTTGTATGAATTCTTTATATTTTTTGGATGTTTACCCTTTATCAGATATATGATATGCAAATAACCTCTCCCATTCAGTGGGTTGCCACTTTGTTTTGTTGATGATTTCCATTACTTTGCAGAAGTTTTTAGTTTAATGTCAACTCAACTTTTTTATTTTTGCTTTTATGCCATTGCCCCCCTAAGATCACAAAGAGAGATGTCAAGGTATTTACTGTATTTATTTCTTTATTTAGCTTGAGAGTTTTATGGCTTCAGGTCTTCTCTTTAGCTCATTTTGAGTTACTTTTTATGTAAGGTGTGAGACACTGATCCAATTTCATTCCTTTGCACGTAGTTGTTCTGTTTTACCAACACCATTTATTGAAGAGAATATCATTTCCCCATTGTATATTATTGCCTTCTTTTCATAAGTTAATTGGCCATATATATGGGTTTATTTCTGGGATCTCTTTTATGTCTCATTGATCTGTCTATTTTTATGCCAATATCATACTATTTTGATAACTATTACTTTGTAATATAATTTGAAATTAATAGGCATGACACTTCCAAATTTATTCTTCTTTCTGAAGACCATTTGGAATCTTTTGTGGCTCCATACATATTTTAGAGTTGTTTATTCTAGTTTTGTGAAAAATGCCATTTGAATTTTGACAAGGATTGCATTGAATCTGTAGGTTACTCTGGAAAGTATAACAGTTTTAACAATATCAATTCTCTAATCCATGAACACAGGATGTCCACCCATTTTTAAATTTATGTAATCAATGTCTTATAGTAAGTCTTTTACCTCCTTGCTCAAATTTATTCTTAGGTATTTATTTTGTTATTTTTGATATAATTGTAGTGAGATTGTTTCCTTTATTTCTATTGCTGATATTTTGTTGTTAGTGTATCAAAATGCAACAGAATTTTGTGTATTAATTTTGTATCCAGAACATTTACTAAATTCATCTATGACTTCTAACAATTTTTTGGTGGTGTCCTTAAGGTTTTCTATATAAAGTTTCATGTCATCTGCAAACAGTGTCAGTTTTACATCTTTCTTTCCAATTGGGATTCCTTTCATTTCTATTTCTTGCCCAATTGCTGTGACAAGAACTTCCAAAGTGTGTTGAATAGGGTGGGAAGAGTGGGCATTCTTTACTTATTCCTGATCATAGAGAAAAATATTTCAGCTCCTCACCACTGAGTCTGGTGTTATCTATGGGTTTGTCATATATGACCTTTATTATGTTGAAGTATGTTTCCTCTATACCTGTTTTGTTAAGAGGTTTTGTCATGAAAGTGTGTTGAATATTTCCAAATACATTTTTGCATTTATTGAAGTGATCATATAATATTTATCTTTCATTTTGTTAATGTGGTATATCATATTGATTTGCCAATGTTGAACCATTATTGCATCTCTCATATCATCTATATGGTCATGGTATATAATCTATTTTTAATGGTTATTTTTGGGAGAGAGAGAGAAAGGGAGAGCACATGAATCCTGAAAAGGCAGACAGAGACAGGAACAGATGACCCAAAGCAGGCTCCTGCTGACAGCAGCGAGCTTGATGCATGGCTTGAACTCACAAACCGGGAGATTATAACCTGAGCTGAAGCTGGATGCTTCACCAACTGAGCCAACCAGACGGCCTGGTATATGCTTTTTTAAATGTATAGTTGAATTTGTTTGGCTAATATTTTTTGAGGTCTTTTCAATCTTGTTCATAGGGGTGTTTGTAATTTTTTTCTTTTTTTCTTTCTTTGGTAATATCCTTGTCTGGTTCTGTCCTCAGAGTAATGTTAGCTTTGTAAAATGAGTTTGAGAGTTTTACCTACTTGTGATTTTTTTTTTAAAAGTTTAAGAATGATGAGTATCAAATCTTATTTGAATATTTGGTAGAATTTACCAGTGAAGCCATTTGGTTCTGTACATTTATTTGTTGGGGAATGTTGGATTACTGATTACATGACATTACTAGCGATTGTTCAATTCAGATTTTTTATTTCTTCCTGATTCAGTCTTTGTATGTTTCTATGAATTTATTCACTTCTTTTAGTTTATTCAATTTGTTGGCATATAATTTTTATAGTAGTTTTTATAATCCTTTGTATTTCTGTGGTATCAGTTGTTACTTCTCTTCTTTATTTGTGATGGTAATTATTTGAGCCCTCTGTTTTTTTTTTCTAGCAAATATAGCTAAATTTTTATCAATTTTGTTTTCAAAGAAACATTTCAGTTCCATTGATTTTTAAAGTTTTCTTTTCAGTCTGTGTTTCATTTATTTCCTATCTGATCTTTATTGTTTTGTTCCTTCTACTAATTTTAAGTTTTATTTCTTTTAGGTTTGTTTGTTTTAGGTTTAGTTTTGTTTGTTATTTCTCTTCTTTATTCCTTAGAGTGGAAAGGTAGATTGTTTATTTGATATTTTTCATTTTCTTTAATTTTTAAAAATGTTTTATTTATTTTTAAAACAGAGAGAGAGCATGAAAGGAGGAGGGGCAGATAGAGAGGGAAACACAGAATCAGAAGCAGGCTCCAGGCTCCAAGCTGTCAGCATAGAGCCAGATGAGGGGATCGAACCCAGGAACATGAGATCATGATCTGAGCTGAAATCAGAAACTTAACCAACTGAGTCACCCAGGGGCCCCAATATTTTTCTTATCTCTTCAGGTAGGCATGTGGTGCTGATATGAACTTACCTGTTAGAACTGCTTCTGCTGCATTCCATAAATGTTGGTATGTCATATTTCTGTTTTCTTTTATCTCTAGATTTTTTTTATTTCTTTGATTTCTTCAGTAATCTGGTGGTTGTTCAGTAGCATACTGCATAAAAACCATGCATTTGTTGTTTTCCAACTTTTATTCTTATAACTTATTTCTAGTTTCATACCATTTTTCTTTGCATCTCCTTGAATTTAGTGACACTTGTTTTGTGGCCTAATGTAAAGTCTGTCTTGGAGAATATTCTATGTGCATTTAAGAAGAATGTGTTTTCTACTGCTTTCGGATAAAATGTTCTGTACATATCTATTAAGAAAAATGGGTCTAATGGCATTTAAAGCTGATGTTTCTTTATTGATTTTCGGTCTTGATGATGTATCCAGTGATGTCAGTGGGGTATTAAAGCCCCCTATTATTACTGTATTGCTGTTAAATCTCCCCTTTAGGTCTGTTAATATTTGTTTTATATGGTTTGGTGCTGTTACCCTGGATGCATATATACTTATAAATGTTATATCTTTTTGATGAATTGACCTTTGAGATTGTGTAATGTCCTTTTTTAAATCTTTTAATGCAGTCTTTGTTTAATATATCTTTGGTGTGATATGAGTATAGCTATACCAACTTTCTTTGTATTCCCATTTGTTTTAGATAACTTTTTTCATTCATTCACTTTCAGTCTGTTCTTACATATGAAATAAGTGTCTTGTAGGTAGTATATACTTGAATCTTGTTTTTTTATCCACTCAGTTGCTCTATGTCTTATGATTGATTAGTCCATTTACATTTAAATTAATTATTGATAGGTATGTTTCTATTGCCAATTTGTTAACTGTTTTCTGGCTGTTTTTGTGTTGGGGCCCAGTAGGCAAAAAAAAACCCCTCAAACAATATTTGGCTTCCTGGGGCGCACATATGGCTTCTGTTAATCCTATGATTTTCTCATTACTTTGCAAAGAGGCATATACTTTTAGGGTTTGAATCAACTTGGGTCAGTCAGTGACCTTCCCTTACTTTATTTTCTGGCCCTTTGTCTGCTGTTGGGAGTGAACACAATCCTCTGCCAAAGATTTGCTTGTAAAAGGATGAGCATCTTACCTTTGAATAACTGATGAAGGGCCTTAAGGAATGTAAATCTCCTCATAGAATTCTTCAGGCTTATCTTATGCTTAAAACCAGACTATTATTAGGAAATTCCTCTTTGGTAATGACTTGATCCTGTTATTTACTACTGTCCTGATAAGAATAACCTTTTCCAGAGCATGTCTTTACTTCAAGGACCTTGAACTATTGAACATTTAAAGAAATGATGTAATCACCCATGGTATTTAAGACCCTGGCTATCTTAATAAAGTGTGGCTTTTCCACCATCCAGGTTGTCTGTCTTGTCTGTCTTGTCTGTCTTCTTTCCTATAGATAATGCACTGACACCAACCCCCTACTCGGGACCTTTCGACTGGGGTGCGTGGGCTGGTTCCCCGCATTTTTGTAGTTCCTCTGTTTCTTTATTGTTTTTGTTTCTATCTTCTCTTGTGGTATATTTTCATTTTTAGGGGTATGTTTACAAATTTTGTCATTTTCTTTTATGTATTCACTATTTTTTTCTTGTGGTTATTGTCAGGTTCATATATAATATCTTATTTGTATAAAAATGTATTTTAGGTTGATAGTAACTTAAATGTGAACACATTTTAAAACTCTTCATTTTACTACCATCCGCATCTTGCTTTTGATATCATATTTTACCTCCTTTTATGTAATGTATCTCTTATCTCATTATTACCCTTTTAGTTAATTTTACTACTTATGTCTTGTAACATGAATATTAACTTTCTAAGTGATTTATCCACTATCTTTACTATACATTTACCTTTCACAGTAAGATTTTTCCTTTTGAATGATTTATTGTTGATAATTAGTATTATTTCTTTATAGCTTAAGAAGTCTCATTGACATTCCTTGCGAGGCTACTTTAGTATTGATGATTATTTTGAACTTTTAATTATCTGTAAAATTGTTTATTTCTTTTTCAATTCTGAATGATAACCTTGCTGGGTAGAGTATTCTTGGTTGAGGGCACACCTCAGAGGCCCTTCAATTAGGTGCCTGACTCTTGATTTTGGCTCAGGCCATGATCTCATAGTTTGTGAGATTGAGACCTTCATCAAGCTCTGTGCTGACAGCAAGGAGCTTGCTTGGGATACTCTCTCTCTCCCCTTCACCCTCTCATAATCTCTCTCTCTCTCTCTCTCTCTCTCTCTCTCTCTCTCTCTCTCTCCCCTTCTCTCTTAAAATAAATAAACCTTTTTATTTATTTTTTAAAATAAAATAAAAAAAAAAAAACATTCTTGGTTGGAAGGTTTTGACTTCCAGTACTTTGAATTTGTCATACTCCTCCCTTCTGGCCTAAAAATTTTCTGCTAAAATAATCTGTTGATAGACTTATGGAGATTCACTTGTATGTAATGAATTTCTTTTATCTCACTGCTTTTAATATTCTCTATTTAATTATTGACATTTAATGTATCTTGGTGTGTATTCCTTTGGATTCATTTCATTTAAAACTTTCTGGGTTTCTTGGACCTAAATGTCTGTTTTCTTCCCTAGGCTATGGAACTTTTCACACATCACTTCTTCAAATGAGTTTCCTGTTCCATTCCCTTTCTCTTCCTCTGTTGGAATTCAAAATAAAAATGTTAGGGAAGGGGAGAGTTAAGATGGCTTGTCTCATACCTCAGTCACATCTAGATAAATATCAAATAATTGTGAACACCCAAGAAATTGATCTGAGGACTGATAAAAAAAACTGCATATCCAAAAGTTAAAAAATGACCCCCTTGTGGAAGGTAGAAGCTGCAGAGAGTTTATTTCAGGGGAAAAAGAACTGTGGATGCTGTGTAAGAGAGGAAGCCTTGACTACAGAGAATGAAGAGAGAGACAGAGAGAGAGAGAGAGAGAGAGAGAGAGAGAGAGAGAAGCATCAGTAAAAACCTTTCCCCAAACCATTGACTGGGAAACGGAAAGGGCTGATTATTGCAAGTTATTATAAGCAATATAGCTCAAAGTCTGAAGTTTTAGAAGTCCATGCCCTCTCAGGGGTCATGCATGGCAGGCTTAGTGGTGCTCTTAGAGGTAAAGATGGCAGACCCCCGGGGCAGGTATTGTGGTCTGAGGATCCCATGGGTCATGCAGGGAAATATAGTCCCCCTTCCTGGAGTACCTTTGGGAATGGTGGCATGGAATCTCTGGGGACCAAATAACTGATGACAACAACATGGTGCACTGTTCTCTAGAATAAAAACAACCTGCTAAGGCCAGCAAAACTTTGTGCCCAGTGGTTGCTGCCATGTTCCCATGAACGCCAAACCACTGCACAGTTGTGCAACCACTTTTCTGGAACATACAGGCAAATGGGAAAAGTGTTCCAAGAGCATCCCCCAGAGGAACAACCTGGCCTGCACTGCACAGGTCCCTAAAATTTGGTTTTGAAACTCAACCATGTTTCTGAGATAAAACAGAAGAGTACTTTACCACCTGGCAGGATCAAACAGACAAGGTGAAGGCAAGGATCTGACAGAAGCTGAAGGTATAAGAGGGGTAATTGTTTGCTCTTTTGTAAGGGTTTCTTGAAGAGTAGCAGGCATGAACTCCTAGTTCCAAAAACAAGAGAGGGGGTCAATGCCATCAGCACTGATTTCAGTGAGCAACACAGCACCTCTGGGTGGAGACCAGAGCTTCTTACACCAAACTCTGGCCCCTGCACCCTGCAGATACATCCTTACCAGGGCAAGTCATCCTGAGAATCAGTGCAGCAGACCCCTCCTGTAGAAGACCATCACAAACCCCTCAAACACACCAAGTCTACAAATCATAGACAGCTGCAAAGATTCAGCTCTAAGGAAAATAAGACCTAACTCATTTTTTTATCTGGCTTCTTTTAACAAGTAGACCA
This sequence comes from Helogale parvula, assembly GCA_004023845.1. Taxonomy (NCBI): domain Eukaryota; kingdom Metazoa; phylum Chordata; class Mammalia; order Carnivora; family Herpestidae; genus Helogale; species Helogale parvula. Next base: position 100,038 of record PJEM01006678.1, on the reverse strand, counting down.
AAATACACCTAGTTAACATTTGCACACATTATACAAGGTCTAAAAACCCCCATTGCAGGCAAGGAAAAATTCTGCAGAGGACTGACCTGAGGGTAGGAGCAGCAAAAACACAGCAACAGAGTGCATAAAAGACCCCCCCCCTTTTTTACCTCTTAATATAGCCATTACTCTCTGGAGCAGTAATATAACAAGCTATCCTAAAAGTTACACAAAAAATCAGTGGTATACACAAAATGACCAGATGGAAGAATCCACCCCAAAAGAAAAAAAACAGGAAGAAGTAAAAGCTAGGGATTTAATGATTAAAGATATAAGTAAGATTTCTGAACCAGAATTTGAAACAGCAATTATAAAGAGACTAGCTGGATTTGAAAAAAGGCATAAAAGAAACTACAAATTCTCTTACTGCAGAGATAAAAGAACTAATAACTAGGCAGGCCAAAATTAAAAATTCTATAACAGAGATTCAGCTCAACTGGATACCATGACAATGAGGTTGCATGAAATAGACAAATGATTCAGTGATATAAAAGATAAATTTATGGAAAATAATGAAGTTGAAAACAAGAAAGAAACAAAAAGTATTGGATCACTGCCGTGACCCTCCCCGGCCACTCTGGCCTGTGCGGGAGAACCGGCATGGGTTCTTTTCCTGAGGGAAGATAAGAGAGAAGGGAAAAGGGGGACGTACGGAAAATAAAACACAACACTCAAGGTTTCTGGTTATGCAGAGAGAGAGAGAGCGAGTTTATTAAGAGGGCTGTATATATACCATCTCAGGGCGGAGAGATCAAAGCATATGACTTTACGTCAGAAATACCAGGTAAAAGAAACGCCCCTTCAGCAATGCTAGGAGGCGGAGAATTAACACTGAATGGGTTTAGATCTTATGCATCTTAGGTCATGCCTTGCCAGAGAGATACCATCTCTAGCTTCCTGATGCAAATCTTGTTTACTGGTTCACTCTGCTGAGTGAATAATCCTAGCCTTGAGGCAGACAGGAACATGGTGGTCCCCGACAGATCACAAATGTTGAATTAGGGAACTCAGTGAATCCTTAAAGCAGAATTATATTCATATTAAAGGAGTCCTAGAAAAAAATACAGAAAAGGGGGCAGAGGATTATTTGAGCAAATTAGAGCTGAAAACTTCCATAATCAGGGGAAGAACAAAGACGTCAAAGTCCAAGAAATACAGAGAACCCTCTCTGAATTCAACAAACGCTGGTCATCACCAAGACATATGATAGTCAAATTCACAAAATACACAGATAAGGAAAGAATCTTGAAAGAAGAAAGGGAAAAAAATGACCTTAACCTCCAAGCAAAGACAGATTAGGTTCACAGAAGTTCTGTGCACAGAAAATTAGCAGGCCAGAAGGGAGTGGCATGATACATTCATAGTGCTGATTGGGAAACATATGCAGCCAACGATGTTTTATCCAGCAGGGCTGTCATTCATAGAAAAAGGAGAGATAAAGAGTTTCCCAGACAAACAAAATCTAGAATAGTTTGTGACCACTAATCCAGCCCTGCAAGAAATACTTAAGAGGATTCTTTGAGTGGAAAAAAAGAAAGACAAAAACAACAAAAAAGCCTAGAAAGCAACAGAAGATATCGCCAGAAACATCACCTTTACAAGTAACACAATTGAACTAAATCAATATCTATCAATAATCACTCTGAATGTGAATGAAATAAATACTCCAATCAAAAGACATATGGTGATGGTCATGGTGGGGGGCACTTGAGGGGAGAAGCACTGGGTGTTATATGGAAACTAATTTGACAATAAACTATTAAAAAAAAAAAAAGACATATGGTACCAGAATGGATTAAAAAATCAGACCCATTCGATATGCTACAAAGAAGAGACTCATTTTAGTCCAAATATACCTACACATTGAAAGTGAGGGTATGGAAAACTATATATCATGCTAATGGACTTCAATAGGAAGATGGAGTAGCCATACTTATATCAGCCAAACCAAATTTTAAACAAAAGACTGTAACAAGAGATGAAGAAGGACGGTATATAATAATTGAGTGGTTTATCCATTAAAAAGATTTAATAATTGTCTTTATGCCCCAACTTGGGAGTACCCAAATATGTAAATCAAATAATGATAAAAATAAAGAAACTCAGTGATAATACTACAATAACAGTAGGGGACTTGAACACCACACTTAGAACAATGGACAGATCATCTAAGCAGAAAATCAAGAAAACAATGTCTTTGAATGAAATGCTGGAAGAGGGACTCAACAAATGTATTCAGATCATTTTACTCCAAAGCAGCAGAATACACATTCTTTTTGAATTCCCATGGAACATTCTCCTTAATAGATTCCATATTATATCACAAACCAGGCCTCAACCAGTACTAAAAGACTGAGATAATATCATGCATATTTTCAGACAACAACACTATGAAACTTGAAGTCAAAAAGAAAAAAAATTGGAAAAATCACAAATACATGGTGGCTAAAGAAAATCCGACTAAAGAATAAATGAGTTAACCAGTAAATTAAAGAAAAAAATTAAAAGTACATGGAATCCAATGAAAGTGAAAAAAATAACAGTGCAAAATCTCTGGGACGCAGCAAAGGCAGTCATAAGCAGGAGGCATATAGCAGCCGCTCTGGAAAACAGTGTGGAGGCTCCTCAAAAAAGTATCCATAGAACTCCCATATGACCCAGCAATAGCACTGCTAAGGATTTACTCAGGGGATACAGAAGTGCTGATGCATAGGAGCACATGTACCCCTATGTTCATAGCGGTACTTTCTACAGTAGCCAAATCATGGAAAGAGCCATAATGTCCATCACCTGATGAATGGATCAAGAAGATGTGGTATATATATATACAATGGAGTATTACATGGCAATGAGAAAGAATGAAATATGGCCATTTGTAGGAAAGTGGATGGACCTCGAGGGTGTCATGCTAAGCAAAATAAGTCAGGGGGAGAAGGGCAGATACCATATGTTTGCATTCATAGGTCTAACAGGAGAGACCTGGCAGGGGACCATGGGGAGAGCAAGGGGGAAAGAGAGCAGGGGAGAGTGAGGAACACAAATCAAGGGAGACTACTGAATACTGAAA
>PJEM01006678.1:0-96832 GCA_004023845.1 Helogale parvula | reverse complement strand
ACATTCAATGCAATCACTGTCAATACACCAGCAGAATTTTTCACAAAGCTATAATAAACAATCCAAAAAGTTGTACGTAATCACAAAAGACCTCAAGCAGCCTAAGAAATCCTGAAAAAGAAAATAAAAGCTGGAGGCATCACTGGATCCTGACGTGAGAAAGACTGCATTGCTAGCCCGTTGAAAGGAGAATCTCTATTTCTTATATCACTTTGGGTCTCTTGGATGTCAGTCCTTTTGTTTTTCTAAGCCATATATTTTGGGGAGCTTGTCTATCCAGTGCAGACCATAAGGACTGAGTTGCCTGATATGGGGGCACCAACCTTTCAATCATTCAGCAGAAGTGCTAGACTGGCGATATCTTTCCCTATCATGCATCAATGGATTAGACTGGACATTTTGCAAGACTATACCTGTGCCTCTTATACCTATCTTGCAATAGTTAACTAAAGAAAGCTGTCTGTCGCATAGGGTGATTATCAATAAGAATGCTTAGCAAAAATGATGATTTTTGCAGTAGTGGATTTTTTTAAAATTATATTCATTTTCTTTATTTTTTATTTTTTTTTCAGTTCTGGAACTATCATTTTTTAAAAAAAATTAATAGTTTATTTTCAAATTGGTTTCCATATAACAGCCAGTGCTTCTCCCCACAAGTGTCCCCCACCATGAACATCACCCATGTCCCTCCCTCCCCCTCACGCTTCAGTCCACGGTTCATTTTCAGTATTCAGTAGTCTTTCATGATTTGTGTCCCTCACTCTCCCCAGCTCTCTTTCCCCCTTCCCCTCCCTATGGTCCTCTGTCAGGTTTTTCCTGTTAGACCTATGAGTGCAAAATTATGGTATCTGTCCTTCTCTGCCTGAGTGAAATAAGTCATGCAGTAGTGGATTTTAAATCACTTATCCCATAAGCAATTGCATAGAGAGACTAGTAATTTCTTATGGCCACAGTAGATCATTATATTCAAACTCTTCCATCTGTACACAGGAGCATATTTACTTATTTATTTATATTTAGTTTCTATAGAGGTAAAAGAACATGTGTTTGAGAATTATAAACAAATATATTTTGAATGCTTAACATAGTACTTTGATTATAAAAGGCATGAAATAATTTTATATGATTACATACCTTCGTGAGGTAATGGAATGGATCACCTGCTTCCCAAAAGGACTTTTTCCCCCATTTGGGACTGTGATGCCTGTATATCTATCACTAGGGGTTGACTCCTTTAGGTATTTATTAAATGAGAGAAGAAAATATCATTAGTTCAGAAAACATTATTAGTTCACAAAAATATCATTAGTCCACAAACTGCATTTTGTTTTTTTCTCTTTAATATAGACTTTTATTTTTACTTATTTTTTAAATATTTTATTATCATATTGGTTTCCATATAACACCAAGTGTTCTTCCCCACAAGTGCCCCTCTCCATGACCGTCAACCCCCTTCACTTACCCCCCTTCCTCTTCAGCCCTCATTTTGTTTTCAGAATTCAAGAGTTTCTCATGGTTTGTCTCACTCCTTCTCCTTGACTTTCCCCTACCTTTCCACTTCCCATAGTCCCCTGTTAGGTTTTTCCTGTTAGATCTATGAGTGAAAACATGGTATCTATCCTTCTCTCAGAATTACCTGGTAAGCCTATTAAAGAGGAAGAATTTGTTTCATGCCTCGAGATCTTCTGATTCAGTAGTTATTTTTTTTCTTAAATTTTTACTGTTTATTATTTTCAGAGAGAGACATAGACAGAGATACAGAGAGGGAGAGAGTGGGAGAGGTGTCGGGAGAAAGGGAGACACAGAATCTGAAGCAGACTCAAGGCTCTGAGCTGCCAGCACAGATCCTGATGCAATGCTCAAACTCACAAACCACAAGATTATGACCTAAGCTGAAGTTGGACACTTAACCGAATGAGCCACCCAGATGCCCCTTATTCTTCTATTCTTTGGATGCAATTCCTTCCTGTATTCTGTAATAGACTTGTGTTTTTCTTCTCTGGCTTTACTAAAATCTTTCTAATATTATGTCCGTGCCCTTCCTTTTTTTATTGTTTCCTGTCAAATTAATTTTACATGAGGACATTTTTAGAGATCTCTGTCTTTTCATGCATTATAAAAACATCAACAATGGAGAGTATGAATAGGTTCTCCTGAGTGACGACAGGTGGGAAGAAGGGCAAGCTAACTGGAAGAGCAGAATATTCCATTAGAATGGTGTCTTATGAGGCTAAGTGGACCAAAAAGGTCCTCAGAGGAATTAGTGCAACAAGAAAGTCATATACTTGATCAGATACTTTGACCAACCTGACACAGGAATACTCTCTCCATGGTATCTATTACCCACCAAACTAAATCCTTAAGACATCTAGTAATTCTCTTCTCCAGGTGGAACCATCTTTGATGTGAAATATCCCAATTCCTCTCCAAGTGCTCCTTTCTTTTGTCTACACTGTAAACATTGACCACTTTTCATTTGTTTGTTTAAATCTTGAACTAATATAGCTACAAATGTCTCTTGTTACCTGCTTAATTTGCCAGTCTTTAAGTAATGAAGAAACATTGTAAAAACTTTACATAATCTTGAGAAGGACAGATTTTCTAATCCTTATCCTGGTATGCATATGCCTAGAGGAAATAGGACAATGATTAAAACGGTTCCAGCTAATTTCAAAGAGCAAAGCATAAACTGCTGTCTCAAGCAGAAGGCTGGAGAGGACTGCCTATGTCATCATAAGCAGCTGTTTTCATCCAAAAAGGTAGAATGAGAATGAATTCAGATTCCAGCTGGGTAACAGAAGTGGAGATATTAAATACATAATTTTGATTAAAATATTACTTCTGTAACTTTCACAAATTTCTCTCGATAAACATTTTCCTTTTTGGCTTCAATTAAGAATCAATGTGGCTCAGTGAGAAAACACATACATAACATACACAAATGTATCTTGGACTATAGGTTTTAGCTTCAGGCAAGATTATGTTTTATGACTTCGGGCAAGAATCATTATGGCTATATGGTACTCACCTAAAAATAGCTGCAAAGTATATTCTGGGTCAATTCTGAAATATCTCTATGAAAGAGAAAAAACATATTGTCATTGCCCTGTTGAAAAATGTGCTGTGTAAATTCCTAAATAATATCATGTTTTTACTTTTAAATAAGTGGGGACTAGAAACTAAAGGTAGAAAAGTAGCAGATGGTGTTTAACAGATTAGAAATAATATAGTTTTGAGTATATAATAATCATAAAGTTAACTTCTTACATGGTACTCTTTACAGAAGATATATGGTTGTGGTCTGTTGCAATAAATGATTGGTTTAATAAACAAAAAATATTGAGGGTTATTAGAAGAAATTAAAAGAAATTAGGATGTTATATAGGACAATAAATTTAGTAGCAAAAGTATTTATTTATTTATTTATATTAAATATGGAGAGGCAGAGGAAGAGAGAGAGAGAGAGAGAAATGCCTGATTCAGGACCCACTGGAATCATGACCTGAGCCAGAATCAAGAGTGGGATGCTCAACCTGCTGAGCCACCTTGGTGCCCTAAATATACAAACCATAAAAGAAAAGGCATATTAATTGACTGATTGACTAAAATTTTAAAATCTCTGTGTGACTTAACATAACTCAACAACTAGTTATATAACTGAAAAGTATAAAAAAGGGAACTAAAGTCCATATATGAAGAGTTTTTATAATTCGATAAAAAATAAAACTACTTAATGGAAAATTTGTCACATACATGAAAATAATATTTATAGGAGAAACACAAGTAGTCAATAAACATTACAAGGGTAGTCATGCTCACCAATCAATAGGAAACTAAAATTAAAACAACATAGAATAGGGGTACTCTCACAAATTATTGACAGATATATAAATGATTACAACTTTTTGGCATATAAATGAATATATGCAAAAATAAAAACATTTTTGTTACAAAGACTGTCTGTCCTACAGAAAAACACTCATGTGTACAAGGATATATGGATAAAGATGCTCACTGCAGTATTGTTTTAATAGAACAATATTTGAAACACCCTAATTTTCCAAAAACAAGTCGCTGATTCCATATTGTTTTGCAAAAAAACTATATATGTGTTAAAAAGAATGAACAAAACTAGTGTCAAGAAGTGTCAAAGGAAAGGCGAGGTCAGTGGCAAGATGGCGGAAAGTAGGGAGTTCCGTACTTCCGCCTGCATCTTTCAAACAAAGAAGGGTTGATGCCAAAAGAATAACTGAAGGAGTCTGGGAGGAAAAGAGACAGAGTCCACTAAAAAGACAGCTTCATAAGGCTACTTCAAGAAAGAGCCAAAGTAGACAAGGTGGAGAGTCCGAAATGTCACTATGAGTAGAGAAATAAAGTCTGAACAAAACAGACCAAGGGACACCATTAAAATAACACTTCCTATAGAGACAGGCCATAGACAGTCAATAAGTTGCATATAATATAGCAGTAATCACAGGTGCAAAGCACATAACAACCTTTTAAAACTGACAAGAGACAGAAAGGTAACCAAAATGATGAAACGGAAAAACTCTCCTCTAAAGAAATTCCAGGAAGAAGGCACAGCTACAGAATTTCTCAAACAGATATAAGCAACATAAATGAACAAGAATTTAGAACAATAGTCATAAAATAACTGCTGGGCTCAAAAAAGACATGGAAGACATCTGTGAAATGATTGCTACAAAGACTATGGACCATAAAAATAGTTATGATTAATTTTAAACATGCTATAAATGAGGTGCATAATAAAATAGAGGTGGCCACTGCACAGCCTGAAGAAACAGAGATAAGAATAGGTGAATTAGAAGACACAATTACAGAAAAAGAGGAAGCCGAGAAAGAGAGAGATAAATTGATCCAGGAAAACAAAAGGAGAATTCGAGAACTGAGTGATGCAATCAAACGGAACAATATCCATATCACAGAAATTCCAGAAGAAGAAAAGAAAGAGAAAGGTGCTGAATGGGTACTTGAACAAATTAAAGCCAAAAATTTCCCAGTCTGGGGAAGGAAACAAACATTGAAATCCAAAAGGCACAGAGAACTCCCCTCAGATGTAACTTGAATCCATCTTCTGAATGACATATCCTAGGAAAACTGACAAAATACGAGGATAAAGAGAGAATTCTGAAAGCAGCTAGGCATAAAAGGGCCCTAACATTCAAAGGAAGACATCAGGGTGGCTGCAGACCTATCTACTGAATCTTGGCAGGCCATATGGCAATGCCAGGAAAAAATATGCAGCCACGAATCCTTTAACCAGTAAGCCTGTTATTCAGAATAGAAGGAGAGAAAAAGGTTTTCCCAAATAAAGATTGAAGGAATTCATCACCACTAAACCAACCCTACAAGAAATCTTAATGGGAACTCTATGAGGGAAATGATGCAAGGATCACAAGATACTAGAGACAATACTACAAGCATGAATCATACAGAGAACAAAATGCCCCTGAATTCATATTGTAAAATAGTAACACTGAATTTAAATGGACATGGACTAAATGCTCCAAACAAAAGAAATGGGGTTATCAGAATGGATGAAAAAAAATCAAAATCCATCTATTTACTGTCTACAAGAGACCGATTTTAGACCTGAGTACACCTTCAGATTGAAAGTAAGGGGGTGGAGAACTATCATTCATGCTACAGGAAATCAAAAGAAAGCTGGAGTGGCCGTACTTATACTGGACAAACTGGACATTAAAGTAAAGGCAGCAACAAGAAATGAAGAAGGACATTATATAATAATTACAGGGTCTCTCCATCAGGAAGACCTAACAATTATAAATGTCTATGCACCCAATTTGGAAGCCTCCAAATACATAAAACAATTAATCACAAACATAAACAATATTATTCATAAGAATGTGATAATTGCAAGGGAATTTAATACTCCACTTACAGCAAAACACAGATCAACTATACAGAAAATCACTAAAGAAACAATGGACCTGAACGATACATTGGAATAGTTGGATTTGACAGATATATTTAGAACTCTACATCCTGAAGCTAGAGAATTCACTTTCTTCCAGAGTGCATATGGTACAGTCTCCAAGATAGATCACATACTGTGTCATATAGCAGCCCTCAATAAATATAAACTAATTGGTATCATACCGTGTACACTTTCAGATCACAATGTTATGAAACCTGAAAGCAATCACCGGAAATGTCTGGAAAACCTCCAAAGACATCGAGGTTAAAGACCACCCATGAATGGGCCAATCAGGCAATTAGAGAAGAAATTTAAAAATACATAGAAACAAATGAAAATCAAAATACAACAATCCAAACTCTTTGGGATGTGGCAAAGTCAGTTCTAAGAGGAATGTACATTGCAATCCAGGCCTATTAAAAAAAAAAAAAAAACAATGAGAAAAAGGGCAAATATAAACTCTAACAGCTACCTAGAGGAAATAGAAGCAGAACATCATGAACACCCCAAACCAAGCAGAAGAAGAGATATATAAAGACTTGGGCATAAATAATCAATATAGAATGCAAAAAAAAAAAAAAAAAAAGGTGAACAGATCAATGAAACCAAGATCTGGTGTTTTGAAGAAATAAACAAAATTGATAAAATTCTAACCAGGCTCCTCAAAAGGAAAAGAGAGAGCACCAAAATAGACAAAATCATGAATAAAAATGGATTTGTTACAACCAAATACTCAGAAATACAAGCAATTCTCAGGGAATACTATGAAAAATTATATGAAAACAAACTGGACAACCTGGAAGAAATTGACAAATTTCTAAACACACACACTACCAAAGTTCAAATGGGCAGAGATAGAAAATTTGAACAGACCCGTAACTAGGGAAGAAATTGAATCAGTAATAAAATATCTCCCAACGAATAAGAGCCCAGGGCCAAATGGCTTCCCTGGAAATTCTACCAGACATTTAAATTGGAGTCATTACGTATTCTTCTCAAGATATTCGAAAAAAATAGAAACCGAAGAAAAGCTTCCAGACTCATTCTATGAAGCCAACATCACTTTGATTCCCAAGCCAGAGAGAGACCCAGCAAAAAACGAGAACTACCGACCAATATACTTGATGAATACAAATGCAAAAATTGTCAATAAGACACTAGCAAATTGAATTCAATAGCATAAAAAAATTATTATCCAACATGATCAAGTGGAATTCATTCTTGTGTTGCAAGACTGGTTCAGTATTCACAAATCAATCATTGTGATTCATCACATAAACAAAAGAGAAAATAAAAACCATATTATCCTGTTGTTAGATAGAGAAAAATCATTTGACAAAATACAGTATTCTTTCTTAATAAAGACCCTAAAGAAAGTCGGGATAGAAGGAACTTACTTAAATATCATAAAAGCCATTTATGAAAAGCCCAAAGCTACTATCATCCTCAATGGGGAAAAACCGAGAACTCTCTCCCCTAAGATCAAGAACACCACAAGGATGTCCACTCTCATCACTGTTGTTTTACATAGTGCTGGAAGTTCTAGCATCAACAATCAGACAACAAAAGGAAATACAAAGCATCAGAATTGGCAAAGATGAAGTCAGACTTTCTTCACAGATGACATGAAACTCTACATGGACAGCCAGAAAACACTACCAGAAGTCTACTCAAACTTATTGATGATTTAAGCAATGTCTCAGGGTACAAAAATCAATGCACAGAAATCGGTTGCATTTTTATACACCAATAAAGAAGCAACAGAGAGAGGAATCAAGAAACTGATCCCTTTCACAGTTGCACAAAAAAACCCCATAAAATACGTAGGAATAAACCTAACCAAAGAAGTAAAATATCTGTATGATGAACACTGTAGAAAATTTATAAAGGAGGAGTCCCCACACTGTTTTCCAGAGTGGCTGCACCAGTTTACATTCCCACCAACAGTGGAGGAGGGTTCCTGTTTCTCCACATCCTCACCAGCATCTATATTCTCTTGATTTGTTCATTTTAGTGACTCTGACCAGTGTGAGGTGGTATCTCAGTGTGGTTTTGATTTGAATTTCCCTGATGATGAGTGATACTGAGCATCATTTCATGTGCCTGTTGCCCATCTGGATGTCCTCTTTGGAGAAGTGTCTATTCAGATCTTCTCTGTCCATTTCTTCACTGGATCATTCATTTTTTTTGTATGGAGTTTAGTGAGCACATGTACCCCAATGTTCATAGTGGCACTTTCTACAATAGCCAAATCATGGAAGGAGCCATAATGTCCATCAACTGATGAATGGATAAAGAAGATGTGGTATATATATACAATGGAGTACTATATGGCAATGAGGAAGAATGAAATATGGCCATTTGTAGCAAAGTAGATGGACCTCTAGGGTGTCATGCTAAGCAAAGTAATTCAGGCAGAGAAGATTAGATACCATATGTTTGCATTCATAGGTCTAACAGGAGAGACCTGGCAGGAGACCATGGGGAGAGGAAGGGGGGAAAGAGAGCTGGGAAAAGTGAGGGACACAGATCAAGGGAGACTATTGAATACAGAAAACGAACCATGGACTGAAGGGGGATGGGGAGGGGGAGAGAGGGAGAGTGGTTTTGGTCATGGTGGGGGGCACTTGTGGGGAAAAGCACTGGGTGTTATATGGAAACCAATTTGACAATAAACTATTAAAAATAAAAAAAATAAAAAATAAATTTAAAAAAATTTAAAAAAAGAAAATTTATAAAGGAAATTGAAGACACAAAGAAATGGAAAAATATTCTATTTTCATAGATCAGAAGTATACATCTTGTTAAAATGTCAATGCTATCCAAAGAAATCTACACATTTCTTGCAAACCCCATCAAAGTTGTACCAGCATTCTTCTCACAGCTAGATCAAAGTATCCTAAAATTTATTTGGAGCCACAAAAGAGCCCGAATAGCCAAAGTAATACTGAAGGAGAAAACCAAAATTGGAGGCATCACAATCCCAGACGTTAGCTTCTACCACAAAGCTATAGTCATCAAAACTGTATGATATTTTCACAAAAATAGACACATAGAACAATGGAATAGAATAGAGAACACAGAATTGGACCCACAAATGTATGGCCAATTAAACTTTGATAAAGCAGGAAAGAGTATCCAATGGAACAAAAGACAGCCTCTTTAACAGGTGGTGCTGGGAGAACAGGAGACAAAATGCAAAGGAATGAAACTGTCCCACTCTCTTACACCATATGCAAAAATAAACTGAAAATGGATGAAGTATACGAATATGAGACGGGAAACCATCAAAACCCTCGAGGAGAAAGCAGGAAACAGCCTCCTTGACCTCAAATGCCGCAATTTCTCACTTGATAGATCTCCAAAAAACAAGAGAATCAAGAGCAAAAATGAACTTTTGGGACCTCATCAAGATAAAAAGCTTCTGCATTGCAAAGAAAACTAATAAGCAATGCACGAAATGGGAAAGGATAGTTGCAAATAACATTTCGGATAAAGGGATAGTATCCAAGATCTATAAGAAAATCACCTTACTCCACTCCCAAAAGAACAAATAATCCAGTGAAGAAATGGGCAGAAAACATGAACAGACACTTCTCCAAAGAGGACATCCAGATGGCCTACAGGCATATGAAATGATGCTCATCATCACTCATCATCAGGGAAATACAAATTAAAACCATACTGAGATATCACTCATGCCGGTCAGAGTGGGAAAATTAACAAGTCAGGAGAATATAGATGCTGGCGAGAATGTGGAGAAACAGGCACTCTCCTACACTGTCGGTGGGAATGTAAACTCATGCAGTAGCTCAGGAAGACAGTGTGGATATTTCTCAAATATTAACAATAGAAGTGCCCTATGACGCATCAATAGCACTGCTTGGATTTTCCCCCAGTGATACAGAAGTGTTGATGCATAGAATCACATGTACTCCAATGTTCATAGTAGCACTTTCAACAATAGCCAAATCATGGAAAGAGACTAAATGTCCATCATCTGATATATGAATCAAGAAGATATGGTTTATATATACAATGGAATACTACATGGCAATGAGAAAAAATGAAATCTGGCCATTTGTAGAAACATGGATGGAACTCAAGAGTGTCATGCTAAGTGAAATACGTCAGGCAGAGAAGGACAGATACCATATGTTTTCACTCATATGTGAAACAGGAGAAACTTAACAGAGCACCATAGAGGAGGATAAGGCGAAAAGTAGATAAGAGGGAGGGAGGCAAACCATAAGAGATTCTCAAATACTGAGAACAAACTGCGTGTCGATTAGAGTAGTGGAGAGGGGTAAAGAGGTGATTGGCATGAAAAAGGGCGCTTGGAATGAACACTTCGTTTTATATGGAAACCAACTTGACAATAAACAAATAATTTAAAAAAAAGAAAATAAGGAAAGGCAAGATAGCTGATTTTCCCATAGAGCCTGCAGAAAAACCATAGTCTTGCTGACACCTTGATGACTTCTGACCTCCCAAACTGTAAGATAATAAATTTGTGTTGTTTTAAGTCAAAAGAAAAGAACTGTAAAGAATATGAAATTTTAGTCTACTTGGAAGATAATGATTTAGTGTTCCATAGGTGCTGGCAGAAGACATGAGACTCCTGGGTCAAAAAATGTTATTATTCATGGCACAGAAAACATTATAAAATTCATGTTCATATTGTTTACCTGGCTAAGGAGGTGATAGAGACAGGCTTCCTTGGAGAAATTTGGAGTTTAGGTAGCTGGGATTTTATATAATGGGTCGTAAGAAAAGCTGCTGGAACTTTTCCCTGGAGAGAAATATTACCATAGTTATTTTATTATAGTGGACAGTGAACAGACATTTTCCCCTTCCGGATGGAGACATCTCTATCTTTCAAAGCTGTTTTCTCTACACACATTCTTGAAAAAGTAATTCTGATCAAAATGGCAGTTATTGCCTTTTCCCTCTAGTGTTGCCCTCAAGAAACTCATGGAAAATTGTCCCCCCAAAATATCCATTTTTCATTTCTACACCACTTTAATATCTGTCAAATTTCTCCATTAATATACCACTACTCTGATTAATCTGACCAACAGGGCTAGGATTAACTTGTGATACATTGCATTTAATTAAGGTCAACACAGACATGGTTCCAAGCATAAGGATGAACCCAACATGCAGTATTGCCTTTAACCATGTGTCTTCCCCAATCTCAAATTCCTGAATCCAACTAGTTAAGCAAATACCATAACCCATTCAGGGTCTACTTTAACAAGTCTCTTAGTATGCTTAGATTGCCCTAACACAATGCCACAGATGAAATGACTTGAATGAAAGAAATTTATTTTCTCACACCCTGGAGACTAGAAGTCCAAGGTGAAGGTTCTAATCAATTTGGTTTCTGGTGAGAGCTCTCCTCCTGGCTTGCAGATGGCCCCTCTCCTGTTGAGCCCTCTAGTGCTCTTTCCTCTGCGTATATGCATGGGAAAGTTAGGGGAGGAGGCCGGAGCATGAGTTCCCTGGTATCTTTTCTCATAAGAACACTAGTCCTATTAGAGCAGATCCTCATCCTTATGATTTCATTTAAACTTAATTAGTTCTGTAAAGGCCTTATTTTCAATATCATTACACTGGGGTAATGAGGGTTTAAAACTTTGACATATGAATTTAGGAACAGGGGAGACACAAACATTTAGTCCTTAGAAAGCCAGGTGGATTTACTCTCAAGAATTTTTTTATTGACCTTTCTATTTGCCCCAAGGTATTAATAATGTTACAAAATGATGTGACTGTAAATAATCTACATTGGTTTATAAAGAGGAAATATAGGATAATTCTACGGTTTAATAATTCCCAGAGAGTGAGTTGGGACTGAATTACACACCTTCTAGGACCAAGGCAATGTATTCTTAATATTTGAAGGTCTCTTATAACCATCCCTACAAATCATCACATTTTCTTACAAAGAGGTAAGTTAATGACTGGCTTCATGTAGGCAGTACAGAGGGTTCATATGATGTTCATTGAAGAAAAAGCATTGTTTTCAATGGGAGAGTCTCCATCAGTGAGGTCTACATTAATCACAAAGCAGGTTTATATCACCTCCAGTGTGGACTGCTGGCCAACTGGTAAACCTTAATATTCTAGATTCAGTTTGATAATTGAAGATAGTTTTATTTAAGGGTCTGCCTTAGGCCAGTGAGTTAAACCTGTTCTGTGTACATACCTCAGCAAGTTATCAGTCATCCACCCAATAGAATTACTGAGAAGAGGGAACATCTGAGATTATGCATGATTGGTATAGGAGTTGGAGACATCGCCTGTTGTTACTAATGGACTTCTCACTAAGATTAACAGAAATAGTGATTAATTCATGGTTGGAGCTAGCTTGTAGGTTATGGAAGACCCAGCAACCAGTTAAATTTAAGCTGCTAGCAAGAGTTTGGGAAAGCTGCACAAAGGCATTTTCATTCATGAGAAAGGCTCCAGAGGTGGTTCTGAAAGACAAAAAAAAAATCGTTAATATTTTTCCCTCTCTCATTTAAGGTGTTCCTCTCCCTCCATCTTCACAATGTAACAATATTCTATTCCAGTAGCCATACTTTTTAAAAATCATCTCCTGTTCACACCCAGACCTTTCATATGGAAGAATCAGATACAAGAAGGATAAGCATATTTTTAAATAAAACTTAACCAGAATTATATCTGAGTCCTCAGTACCCTTTTGTCTAGACTGTTGCCTGGAAAGTGTAGCAGTTATGTCACCCTAGGCCTATTGTTGGAAGAGAGAATGACATATCATGTTCAGGAATGGTCTGGACAGAATTCTTAATTTTAAGTATAAGGCACTAAAATGACTTGCACCCCCTTTGTCCTTTTCTGGAAAGCTGCTGAGAGGAGATGATCTTTTAATGGAAAAAGCTAATTTTAGTGACAAAACTGCCTTACTAATATGTGTAGATCAGGAGGAGATAAGAAAGATTGAGAAATCTTTTTGAGATTATTTTTGAGGAGGTTAACAGTTAACGGATAACTGTGATTGGTGAGAAGCATGAAACATCCATCAGTCCATTGTTAAGTCATTTTACTGTCAGACTGCAAATAATCCAGAAAAACGAATGTATAACACATTAGTCTTTAAGTCAATGGTGGCATGTAGAGAATCATCTAATCAAAGTGTAACAGAAACTCTGTAGTCTAAAGAAGTGTAAAGAGCCTTGAGGCATTAAATTTAGCTTTAATTTTTTTTCTTTTTTCTTTACATTTTGTTTTAGTATTCTATATTACAGCCTATATATTTAACTCTATGCTTCATTTTGGGGTTTTTTTTGTTGTATTTTTGTTGTTTTTTTAAATTTTTATATTTTTAAATAGTGTATTGTCAAATTGGTTTCCATATAACATCCAGTGCTTTTCCCCACAAGTGCCCGCCTCCATTACCACCACCTCTTTCCCCCCTCCCCCTCCCTCTTCAACCCTTGGGTCGTTTTCATTATTCAATAGTCTCTCAGGTTTTTGCATCCCTCCCTTTCCCCAACTCTCTTTCCCCCTTCCCCTCCCCATGGTCCTCATTAGGTTTCTTCTGTTCTCTTGTTAGACTTATGAGTGCAAACATACGATATCTGTCCTTCTCCACCTAACTTTTTCGCTTAACATGACACCCTGGAGGTCCATCCACTTTGCCATATTTCATTCTTTCTCATTGCCATGTAATAGTCCATTGTATATATTTATCACGTCGTCTTTATTTTATTTTATTTATTTATTTTTTATTCTAAAATAGTTTATTGCCAAATTGATTTCCATATAACACCCAGGGCTTCTCCCCACAAGTGCCCCCCAAACATTACAATCACCCTCCTCCCTCCCACCCGCTCGACCTTCAGTCCACATTTTGTTTTCAGTATTCAACAGTCTCTCATGATTTGTGTCCCTCACTCTCCCCAGCTCTCTTTCCCCCTTTCCCTCCCTATGGTCCTCTTTAGGTTTCTCCTGTTAGATCTATGAGTGTAAACATATGAAATCTGTCCTTCTCTGCCTGACGTATTTCACTTAGCATGACACCCTCGAGGTCCATCCACTTTGCTACAAACGGCTATATTTCATTCTTCCTCATTGTCATGTAGTCATATATATACTTCTTGATCTATTCATCAGGTGATGGACATTTAGGCTCTTTCCATGATTTGGCTAGAGTGTCACTATGAGCGTTGGGGTACATGTGCTCCTATGCATCAGCCCTGCTGTATTGCTGTATCCTTTGGGTATATCCCTAGCAGTGCTATTGTTGCATCATAGGGTAGTTCTTTTTGAGGAGCCTCCACACTGTTTTTCAGGGTGGCTGCACCAGTTTACATTCCCACAAAAAGTGTAAGAGGGTGCCCATTTCTCCACATCCACACCAGCATCTATATTCTCTTGATTTGTTCATTTTAGCAACTCTGACCCGTGTGAGATGGTATCTCAGTGTCGTTTTGATTTGTATTTCCCTGATAATGAATGATGTTGAGCATCTTTTCATCTGTCTGTAGGCCATCTGAATGTTCTCTTTGGAGAAGTGTCTGATTATGTCTTCTGCCCATTTCTTCACTAGGTTATTTGTTTTTTGGGTGTGGAGTTTGGTGAGTTCCTTATAGATTTTGGATACTAGTCTTTTATCTGTTATGTCATTTACAACTATCTTTTCCAATTCTGTCAGTTGCCTATTAGTTTTCTTGATTGTTTCCTTTGCATTGCAGAAGATTTTTGTCTTGACGAGGTCCCAATAGTTCATTTTTGCTTTCATTTCCCTTGCCTTTGCGGATGTGTTGTGTAGGAAATTGCTGCAGTTGAGGTCAAGGAGTTTGTTTCCTACTTTGTCCTGAAGGGTTTTGATGGTTACCTGTCTCACATTCAGGTCCTTAAGCCATTTTGAGTTAATTTTTATGTATGATGTAAGAAAGTGGTATAGTTTCATTTTTCTGCATGTTGCTGTCCAGATCCCCAAGCACCACCTGCTAAAGAGGCAGTTTTTGTCCCATTGGATACTCTTTCCTGCTTTGTCAAAAATTAATTGGCCGTACCTTTGTGGGCCCAGTTCTGGGTTCTCTATGCTATTCCATTGGTCTATGTGTCTGTTTTTGTGTCAATACCACACCGTCTTGATGATGACATCTTTGTAGTAGAGGCTAAAGTTTGGGATTGTGATGCCTCCCGTTTTGGTTTTCTACTTGGATATTACTTTGGCTATACTGGGGTCTTTTGTGGTTCCATACGAATTTGAGGATAGCTTGTTCTAGCTTTGAGAGGAACGCTGGTGCAATATTGATGGGGGTTGTATTGAATGTGTAGATTGCTTTGGGTAGTAATGACATTTTCACAATGTTTATTCTTACGATCCATGAGCATGGAATATTTTTCCATTTCTTGGTGTCTTCTTCAATTTCTTTCATAAGTTTTCTATAGTTTTCATCATACAGGTCTTTTTTTTATCCTTGGTTAGGTTACTCCTAGATATTTTATGGGTTTTTTTGTAATTGTGAATGTGAACAATTTCTTGATTTCTCTTTCTGCTGCTTCATTAATGGTGTATAGGAATGCAACTGATGTGTGCACATTGATTTTGTACCCTGCCACTTCACTGAATTCATTGATCAGTTCTAGGAGGCTTCTGGTGGAGTTGATTGGATTTTCCATGTAGAGTATCATGTCATCTGCCAAAAGTGAAAGTTTGACTTCTTTGCCGATTCTGATGTCTTTTATTTCCTTTTGTTGTCGGTTTGCTGATTCTAGAACTTCAAACACTATGTTAAACAACACTCGTGAGAGTGAAAACCCCTGTCATGTTTTGGATCTCAGGGGGAACGCTCTCAGTTTTTCCCCATAGAGGATGATATTAGCTGTGGGCTTTTCATAAATTGCTTTTATAATGTTTAATTAAGTTCCTTCTATTTCAACCTTCTCAAGGGTTTTTATTAAGAAAGGGTGTTATATTTTGTTTAATGCATTTTCTGCAACTATCAACAGGATCGTATGATTTTTATCTTTCCTTTCGTTAATGTGATGTATCATTCATGATTTTGTCTATCTGATTTCTGTCTCCTTTCATTCTAAGGAGCCTGGCTAGGAAAACACTGCCCAATAGAGAAATAAAAACACCTTTTTTTCTTCCTTTCTTTTTTTTTAATGTTGCCAAATCCTCTCTAGCAATAAAGCTATAAAAATATGAAAGGACATTATTTCTCTCAAGAAACATTGCATTTTCTTAAGTTTGCTGACACTGCAACTGTTAGTAGCTCACAGTTTAGAAATTATAGGCCTATCTATATTCAGCTTTTAAAAAAATTATATAGCCTAAAAATTAGATCTGATAGCATGATGATCACTAAGCATTTAGTTTCAAGGCCATTTCACAAGCTTGATTGTGCCTCTGGGTTCTCAAAAATGCTATTATATATACAGACAAGCTTTAATTCAGCTTGTGCTTACTTTATAATCAATCTTTATCGAGTGTCTTCTATAATGAGTGTGCATCTTAATGGTAAAGTACTGAAAAGACTTGGAGATGTCTAGTAGAACTGAGGAAGGAGGAAAATATCTCACAATTTCAGGAAATAGAACCATTTCAATGAAAGAGATAAATTCAATAGGACACAGTTCCTGCTATATCTCTCTCATATGGCTTGTATTTGTTTCACTAGCATTAGTGGATAAATTGGGAAATGAAGTGAAAACCCACGGCCACTGTTCAAAACATGAGTAGCCAAAACAATCTTGAAAATAAATGATTTTGAATCTTAAGTCACACGTTCCCTTTTATTTAAAAAATGTTTAGATATTGTTGAGACAGAGAGAAACAGAGCATGAATAGGGAAGGGGCAGAGAGAGGGGGAGACACAGAATCCAAAGCAGGATTCCGGCTCCAGGTTGTCAGCACAGAGCCAACGTGGGGCTTGAATCCACGACCTATGAGATTATGACCTTAGCCAAAGTTGGACGATTAACTAACTGGGCCACCCAGTAGTCCCATATGTTCCCTTTCAAAACATGTTCAAATGCTACATCCAGATATCAAAACAGTATAGTATAGGCATAAGAATAGGCATTTAACCAAATAGAATTTAAAGCCTAAAAATAAAACCATATATTTCCCGTCAGTTTATTAATAAGGGGATGTCAAAACAATTTGTTATGAACAAATAAAGCATTTCTGTATCCCTTGGGTAAATCCCTAGCAGTGCTATTGCTGGGTCATGAGGGAGTTCTATGGATAGATTTTAGAGGAACATCCACACTGTTTTCCAGAGCGGATGCACCAGTTTACATTCCTACCAACAGTGTAGGAGGGTGCCCATTTCTCCACACCCTCGCCAGCATCTATAGACTCTTGATTTATTCAATTTAGCCACTCTGACTGGCGTGAGGTGGTATCTCAGTGTGGTTTTGATTTGTGTTTCCCTGATGATGAGTGATGTTGAGCATCGTTTCATGTGCCTGTTGGCCATCTGGATGTCCTCTTTGGAGAAGTGTCTGTTCATATCTTCTGCCCATTTCTTCACTGGGTTATTTGTTTTGTGGATGTGGACTTTGGTAAGTTCCTTGTATATTTTAGATACTAGCCCTTTATCTGATACGTCATTTGCAACTATCTTTTCCCATCCTGTCGGTTGCCTATTAGTATATTAGTATTCTTGATTGTTTCCTTTGCAGTGCGGAAGCTTTTGGTCGTTTTGGCTTTTTATCCCTTTGCCCGAAGAGACATATCCATAAATATGTTGCTAAGGCCAATATCCAAAAGAGTACTGCCTAATTTTTCTTCTAAAACTTTTATGGTTTCAGGTCTCACATTTAAGTCTTTAATACATTTTAAGTTTATTTTTGTGCATGATGTAACAAAGTGGATCATTTTCATTCTTTTGCATCTGGCTGTCCAGTTTTCCCAGGACTGTTTATTAAAAAGTCTATCTTAGTGTGGTTTTGATTTGTATTTCCCTGATGATGAGTGATATTGAGAAATGTTTCATGTGCCTGTAGGCCATCTGGATGTTGTCTTTGGAGAAGTGTCTGATTATGCCTTCTGCCCATTTCTTCATTGGGTTATTTGTTTTGGGTGTGTGGAATTTGGTGAGTTCCTTGTAGATTTTAGATACTAGCCCTTTATCTGATATGTCATTTGCAACTATCTTTTCCCATTCTGTCGGTTGCCTATTAGTTTTCTTGATTGTTTCCTTTGCAGTGTAGAAGCTTTTTATCTTGATGAAGTCTCAAGAGTTCAGTTTCGCTTTCATTTCCCTTGTCTTTGGGGATGTGTCAAGTAGGAAATTGCTGCGGTTGAAGTCAGGGAGTTTTTTACCTACTTTCTCCTCTAGGGTTTTGATGGTTTCCTGTCTCACACTCAGGTCCTTCAGCCATTTTGAGTTCATTTTTGTGTATTGTGTAAGAAAGTGGTCTAGTTTCATTCTTCTGCAGGTTGCTGTCCAGTTCTCCCAGCACCACCTGCTAAAGAGGCAGTCTTTTTTACATAGGACGCTCTTTCCTGCTTTGTCAAAAATTAATTGGCCGTACATTTGACAGAGTAGCAAAAATGAACAAATCAAGAGTCTATAGATGCTGGCGAGGGTGGGGAGAGACGGGCACCCTCCTACACTGTTGGTAGCAATGTAAACTGTTGCAGCTGCTCTGGAAAACAGTGTGGAGATCCCTCAAAAACTATCCATAGAACTCCCTTATGACCCATCAATAGCACTGCTAGGGATTTACCCAAGGGATACAGGAATGCTGATGCATAGGAGCACATGTACCCCAATGTTCATAGCAACAATGTCAACAATAGCCAAAACATGAAAAGAGCCTAAATGTCCATCACCTGATGAGTGGATCAAGAAGATGTAGTATATATACACAATGGAGTACTACATGGCAATGAGAAAGAATGAAATACGGCCCTTTGTAGGAAAGTGGATGGACCTTGAGGGTGTCACACTAAGTGAAATAAGTCAGGCAGAGAAGGACAGATACCATATGTTTGCACTCATAGGTCTAACAGGAGAACAGGAGAATCCTAATGGAGGACCCAGGGGAGGGGAAGAGGGAAAGAGAGTTGGGGAGAGAGAGGGATGCAAAATTTGAGAGACTATTGATTGCTGAAAATGAACTGAGAGTTGAAGGGGAAGGGGGCGGGGGGAAAATAGGTGGTGGTGATGGAGGAGGGCACTTATGGGGAATAGCACTGGGTGTTGTATGGAAACCAATTTGACAATAAAGTATTAAAAAAAGCCAAACGAACTATTAAGACTATATTAAAATAAAACTTTTAAAAATTATTTTTATGTTTTTTAAATTTATTTTTGAGAGACAGAGAAAGACAGTGTGAGTAGGAGAGGGTCAAAGAAAGAGGGAGACACAGAATCTGAAGCAGTCTCCAGGCTCTGAACTAGCTGCCAGGGCAGAGCCTGATGCGAGGATCGAATCCACGAACCATGAGATCATGTCCTGAGCTGAAGCCAGACACTTAACTGACTGAGCCACCCAGGCACCCCAAAAATAAAAAAAAAATTTCGCTCAGCAAAACAGGCCATAAGTAAAATATAAAGGCAATCTACTGAATGAGAGTATATGGAAATATATGGAAAGTAATGGAAATTGTATATCTGTTAAAGGTTTAATATCCCAAATATATAAATAACTCATATGATTCAACACACACACACACACACACACACACACACACACACACACACACACAAAACAAATAATCCAATTAAAGCATGAGCAGAAGACCTGACTAGGCATTTTTTTCCCAAAGAAGAGATACAGACTGCCATCAGATGCATGAAGAGGTGTTCAACATCACTAATGTTCAAGGAAATGCAGATCAAAACCATAAATAGATATTGTCTCATACCAGTCAGAATGGCTAGTACAAAAATACAAGGGAAAAAGTGTTGGTGAGGATGTAGAGTACAGGGAGCCTTGATTATTGTTAGGAATGTAAATTGGTGCAGCCATTTTAGAAAACAGTATAAATATTTCTGAAAAGAAAGCTGAAAATAGAAGTGTTATATGATCCAGTAATTCTATTTCTGGTTATTTACCCAAATTAAATGAAAACACTAATTCAAAAATATAAAATGTGTCCTCATGTTTATAGCAGCATTATTTGCAATAGCAAAGTTATGAAATCAACCTAAATGCCCATGATTAAATGAGTGGATAAAGAACATGTGATATATATATATATATATATATATATATATATATATACATATATATATATACATACACTATATATATATATATATATATATATATATATATACATACACACACAATGAAATAGTACTCATCTATAAAAAATGAAATGTTCCCACTTGTGACAACATGAGTTGACAAATAGGGTATTATGCTAAGTGCTATAAGTAAGAAAAGACAAATATTATATGTCTTTACACGTATGTGGATTCCAAAAAAGAACAAACAATAGCAAAAAAAAGAAAAAGCTTAAAGAAACAAACTGGTGATTGTCAGAAAGGAGGATGGTAGGAGATAGAAAGATAGGTGAAATAGGTGAAGGATATTCAGAGGTACAGAATTCCAGTTATAAAACAGATAGCAGGCTGAAAATATTAGCATCAAGAAATATAGTCCATAATACTGTAACAATTTCGTTGGGTTACAGACAGTAATACACTTATCAGGGTGAACATTTTATAATGGGTATAATTATCAAATTGCTATATAGTACTCCTGAAACTAATATAATATGTCAACTATACTTCAATTTTAAAAAAGAATGTTCAACATCATGAACCATTAGTTAAATGGAAATAATATTTAAAATGAGATCTTTCTTTATACTCAACAGGATTGTTTAAAAACCCAAAAACAAGCATTTGTGAGGTTATGGTGATATTGGATATCATACACTGCTACTACGAATGGAAAATTATACAGCCACTTTGAGAAATGTCTGGTAGTTCCTCAAAAATCAGTTACAATATGACCCAATAATTGCACTCTTGGGTGTATATTCAAAGGAAATGAATATATGCATCCATACAAAACTTGCATAGGAATATTGACAGTAGCATTATTCATAATAGCCAAAAAATGGAAACAGCTAAAATATTTATAAAGAATGGATTTTAAAAAGTTGTATATTTTTATAATGGAATGTTATTTAACAGTACAGAAATACAGTTCTGATACATGCTACAACATGGGTGAAACTTCGAAATCTTATGCTAAATAAAGCCTGAAACAAAAAGGCCACCCATGATATGACTTTATTACATAAAATGTCTAGAATGGACAAATCTATGGAGAGATAAAATAGGTCAGCTATTGCCTGGGGCTGAGGGTGGTATGGTAAAATAAGAGTGACTGCCTATGGACATGGAGTTTCTTTATAGGATTATAAAATGTTTTAATATTAGATTATAGTGATAGTTGGTCAACTGAATGAATATACAAAACAAAATACTGAATTTTACACTTTAAATGGGAAAGTATAATGTATATGAACTATATATGAATAAAGTCATTTATCAAAAACAGTATAAATTGGGGGGGGGGTGCCTGGGTGGCTCAGTCAGTTAAGCTCTGACTTTGGTTCAGGTCATGATCTCAGAGTTGGCGGGTTCAAGCCCTGTGTCCATCTCTGTGCTGAAAGCTCAGAGCCTGGATCCTGCTTCAGATTCTGCCTCCTCCACTTTCTGCACCCCCCAAGATCTCTGTCCCTCAAAAATAAATAAAAATGTTTAAAAACTTATAAAAAATTTAAAGAAGGATATAAACTATTACAATTCCCCAATTTTTGTTAAGTTTATTTATTTATTTTGAGAGAGAGAGAGAGAGAAAGAGAGGGAGAGAGAGAGAGAGAAAGAGAGGGAGAGAGACAGAGTTAGCGTGAGAGAGAGAGAGAGAGGATGGGGACAGGGTAGAGAAAGAGTGAGAGAGAGAATCCCAAGTAGTCTCCATACTGAAAGCACAGAGCTCGATGTGGGGCTCGAACTCACAAACCATGAGATCATGACCTGAGCAGAAGTTAGATGCTTAGCTGACTGAGCCACTGAGGCACCCTCAGTTTGCCAAAATTTCCTATCAGTGAAAAACCAGCTCCCCATTAATCTTTCTTCATGAAGGCTGTTACATCCGAATAATGGGCTTATTTCTCATCAATTTATTTTCTTCTAAAACTCAGAAATATTAGAAGGTATCTTACTACGTTTGGCTTATCTATTTTATATTTCCTATGAAGGTAAGTTTAAAAAAATTGAAAATTATTTATGTTAATGTTATGGCTTGCCCCTGCTAACCAATACCAACTTATTTTTTGACTACTGAGTGTACTCACTATCTAAATTCTTAACAATAGTATTGTCTCAGCTTTTGTTATTTTTAAGCAAAAAAATATATATATATAGACTATTTCTATGAAGTTGCCGAAACCTCTTTTATTCCAAATTCTGAAAATTGGATACTCACAAACAAAGCTATAAACAATATCCATCAGTGCGTCACAATATAGAATTAGTGCTAATGGTTAGAAATTGTAGGGAGGCTTATAAAAATAACTTTTTAAAATTTTGAGTGTTTTTGTTTACTCATAACGAAAGAAGTTTCCTAAAGTGGGTTATATGACCAAGTGTTGTACATTCAGTCATGTAATGAGGCTTGGTTAAGATCATTTTTCAAATACCTCCAAACTAAAATAGTTTGACATTTCTTCCCCCACTTATTTTCTTCTTATCAAACCAATAAAAACCTGAAGTCTATCAATTTTGACTTTGCAACTAATTTCAAGAGTTTGGTAGATAAGGGGAAATAATTCTCCTTATTAATAAAGTAGTAAGCATAAAAAGCTTAAAATCCAGTTACCTCCTGTTTAAATGATTTTTAAAAATAATTTATTGTCAAATTGGTTTCCATACAACACCCCGTGCTCTTCCCCATACGTGCCCTCCACTGTCACCACCACCTCTTTTCCCCCCTCCCCCTTCCCCTTCAACTCTCAGTTCATTTTCAGCATTCAGTAGTCTCTCAAGTTTTGCATCCCTCTCTCTCCCCAACTCTTTTTCCCTCTTCCTCTCCCCCTGTTCCTCCATTAGGTTTCTCCTATTTTCCTGTTAGACCTATGAGTGCAAACATATGGTTTCTGTCCTTCTCTGCCTGACTTATTTCGCTTAGCATGACACCCTCGAGATCCATCCACTTTCCTACAAATGGCCAGATTTCATTCTCATTGCCATGTAGTACTCCATTGTGTATATATACCTCATCTTCTTGATCCACTCATCAGGTGATGGACATTTAGGCTTTTTCCATGTTTTGGCTATTGTTGATATTGCTGCTATGAACATTGGGGTACATGTGCTCCTATGCATCAGCATTTCTGTATCTCTTGGGTAAATCCCTAGCAGTGCTATTGCTGGGTCATAAGGGAATTCTATGGACAGTTTTGTGAGGAATCTTCACACTGTTTTCCAGAGTGGCTGCACCAGTTTACATTCCCACCAACAGTGTAGGAGGGTGCCAGTCTCTCCACACCCTCGTCAGCATCTATATTCTTTTGATTTGTTCATTTTAGCCACTCTGACTGGTGTGAGGTGGTATCTCGGTGTGGTTTTGATTTGTGTTTCCCTGATGATGAGTGATGTTGAGCATCACTTCATGTGCCTGTAGGCCACCTGGATGTCCTCTTTGGAGAAGTGTCTGTTCATATCTTCTGCCCATTTCTTCACTGGGTTATTTGTTTTGTGGGTGTGAAGTTTGGTGAGTTCCTTGTATATTTTAGATACTAGCCCTTTATCTGATGTCATTTGCAACTATCTTTTCCCTTTCTGTTGGTTGCCTATGAGTTTCCTTGATTGTTTCCTTTGCAGTGCAGAAGCTTTTTAAAAGACCTATATGATGAAAACTATAGAAAACATACGAAAGAGATTGAAGAAGACACCAAGAAATGGAAAAATATTCAATGGTCATGGTTCAGAAGAATAAACATTGTGAAAATGCCATTACTACCCAAAGAAATCTTCACATTCCATGCAGTCCCCATCAAAATTGCACCAGCGTTCTTCTCAAAACTAGAACAAGCTATCCTAAAATTTCTGTGGAATCACAAAAGACCCTGAGGAGCCAACATAATATTGAGGAAGAAAACCAAAACGGGAGGCATCACAACCCCAGACTTTAGCCTCTACTACAAAGCTGTCATCATCAAGAAAGTATGTCATTGGCACAAAAACAGACATATAGACCAATGCAATAGAATAGAGAACCCAGAATTGGGCCCAAAAATGTATGGCCCATTAATTTTTGACAAAGCAGGAAAGAGTATTCGATGGAAAAAAGACAGCCTCGTTAGCAGGTGGTGCTAGGAGAACTGGGTAGCAACATGCAGAAGAATGAACCTAGACCAGTTTCTTACACCATACACAAAAATTAACTCTAAATGGCTGAAAGACCTGAATGTGAGACAGGAAACCATCAAAACCCTCGAGGACAAAGTAGGAAACAGCCTTCTTGATCTCAACTGCAGCAATTTCCTACTCGACACATCCCCAAAGGAAAAGGAATCAAGAGCAAAAATGAACTCTTGGGACCTCATCAAGATCAAAAGCTTCTGCACTGCAAAGGAAACAATCAAGGGAATTAATAGGCAAACAAGGAAATGGGAAAAGATAGTTGCAAATGATAAAGGGCTAGTATCCAAAATCTGCAAGGAACTCACCAAACTCCACACATGAAAAATGAATAATCCTGTGAAGAAATGGGGAGAAGACATAAACGGACACTTCTCAAAAGAGGACATCCAGGTCGCTAACAGGGACACAAAATGATGTTCTGCATCACTCATCATCAGGAAAATACAAATCAATACCATACTGTGATACCACCTGACACCAGTCAGAGTGGCTAAAATGAACAAATCAAGAGACTATACATGCTGGTGAGGATATGGAGAAATGAGTACCCTCCTACACTGTTGGTGGGAACGTAAACTGGTGCAGCCGCTCTGGGAAACAGTGTGGAGGTTCCTCACAAAACTGTCCATAGAACTTCCCTATGACCCAGAAATGGCACTGTTAAGGATTTATCCAAGGGATAAAGAAGTGCTTTATGAACCCAAATGTTCATAGCAGCACTATCAACAATAGCTAAATCATGGAAAGAGCCTAAATATCCATCACCTGATGAATGGATCAAGAAGATGTAGTGTATATATATACACAATGAAGTTTCACAGCATTGAGAAAGAATGAAATATGGGCATTTGTAGCAAGGTGGATGGACCTTGAGGGTGTCATGCTAATTGAAATAAGTGGGGCGGAGGACAGGTTCCATATGTTTGTACTCATATGTCTAATAGGAGAATAGGAGAAACCTAACGGAGGACCATGGGGAAGGGAAGGGGGAAAGATGGTAGGGGAGATAGAGGGACGCAAACATGAGAGACTATTGAATACTGAAAATGAACTGAACGCTGTACTGGGCGGGAAGGGGGAAGGGAGGTAGGCGTAATGGAGGAGGGCACTTGTGGGGAAAAGTACTGGGTGTTATATGGAAATCAATTTGACAATAACCTATTAATTAAAAGCATAAATTGCCAATAAACATTTGAAATTGCATATAAAAAAGTAACATGGTAACCACAAAAAATGCAATAACTAAAAATCATTTTACTGCAAAATTTAACATAACCATGAAGTAATAAAGTATCTTGGATCTAGTAAAGTTAATTCCATTTTGCTTAAAGTGTCGTACCCAATTTAAGTAGCTTTGTATGCAAAGCATCTACCTAAAACTTTATATATGAACTTTATATGGGTAACCTATTACCTCACCAATAAAATTTCTGACTAATAAAAAAATAAAGAAAAAAAAGAACAAAAAAAACATAAAATAATGTTTATGTTCTTAAAAGAGTAGAGGAAATTTACTTACAAATCATAGCACATAGACTAAGTTAACATTGGCAACTGTGATGCTTCTTGCTAAGGGTTTATGTGGAAATAAACTAACACATTCACACATTGTAAAATATCTTCTCTAAAAAGTGATAGGTCATCTTTGATAACATTTTTAGACAATTAGGTCTTTTTATTTCATTGCAAATATTTGATTAAAATATTTACTTCTTTCTAAAATTTGAACACAAAAATTATTTACATAGCCTAAAAATGGAATAGTCCAAAAATATTTCACCTCATAAACGAGGTAGCAGTTAAGAGGAATTATTTGTACACGATAAACTATTGAATACTGAAAACGAACCTAGGGTTGAAGGGGGAGGGGGAAGGGTGGTAGTGGTAATGGAGGAGTGCACTTGTGGGGAAGAGCACTGGGTGTTATATGGAAACCAATTTGACAATAAACTATTAAAAAGAAAAGTTGACAATGGAGGGCAACTTAAGTGTTTTTCTTTTTTAAAATAATGTACATGTTAATGCAACTGATATGTATTTCACAAAATTAATAAAAATCCTGAGAGATTCTGAAAAAAAAACTGTTAAAAAAAGAGTATTTCTTTGTATATCTGCCCTTCTGATAGAAAGTTCTGAAGTTAGAGGACACTTCGAAGATAGAACCATCATTTCAAGATAATGACGTATTTTTATTCAATAAGGCAGCTTTCTCTAAATGTCAAAGTTTCAGCCCCAAGGCATTTCTCTGAATACACTTTAGAAAACACAGTTATTTAAGTAAAACTTGCATTTCCTTTGGCATTCTTTTTGATGATCCATATCTAACAGGGAGAGTTCCAATATTCTGATAGTGCTGACTCTATAGCAAAGGGAAGGCCTAGAGGAGAAAGCAGGAAACAACCTCCTTGACTTCAACTGCAGTGATTTATTACTCGACACATCACTAAAGGCAAGGGAATCAAGAGTAAAAGCGAAGTATTGGGACCTTATCAAGGTAAAAAGCTCCTGCATGGCAAATGAAACAATCAATAAATTTAACAGGCAACAGACATAATAGGAAAAGATAGTTGCAAGTGACATATTGGATAAAGGGCTAGTATCCAAATCTATAAGGAACTCCCCAAACTCCATACCTGAAAAACCAAAAAATCCAGTGAAGAAATGGGCTGATGACATGAACAGACACTTCTCCAAAGAGGACATCCAGATGGCCAAAAGACACATGAAATGAGGCTCAGCATCATTCATCATCAGAGAAATACAAATCAAAACCACACTGAGATACCATGTCACGCTAGTCAGAGTTGCTAAAATGAACAAATCAGGAGATTATAGATGCTGGTGAGGATTTGAAGAAATGTGCATCCTCCTACACTGTTGGTGGGAATGTAAACTCGTGCAGCCACTATGGAAAACAGTGTGGCGGTTCCCCCAAAATTAACAATAGAACCCCTCTATGACCCAGCAATAGTACTGCTAGGAATCTACCCAAGGGGTACAGGTGTGCTGATGCATGGGAAAACATGTACCCCAATGTTCAGAGCAGCACTTTCAACAATAGTCAAATCATGGAAAAAGACTAAATGTCCATCAACTGATAAATGGATCAAAAATATGTGGTTTATATATACAATGGAATAGTACATGGCAATGTGAAAGAATATAATCTGGCCATTCGTGGCAACATGGATGGAACTCAAGTGTGTTATGCTAAGCGAAATAAGTCATGCAGAGAAGGACAGATACCATATGTAATCACTCACAAGTGGAATAGGAGAAATTTTACAGAGGACCATAGTGAAGGGGAAGGGAAAAAATAGTTGAAGAGAGGGAGGGAGGCAAACCATGAGAGACTCTTGAACACTGAGAACAAAATGAAGGTTGATGGGGGAGAGGGTGGAAGAAGGAGTTGATGGGCATAAAGGAGGTCACTGCTGGGGATGAGCACTGGGTGTTATATGGACTCTAACTTGGCAATACATATAAAAAACATAAAATAAAAAATATAAACCATCATTGTAACAATAAAATCATATAGATATATGAAAATATGTGTTACAGTTAATGAATCAAAACAATCTATTTCAGTTTTTAAACAATAGTTAGAAAATTGTCATTTTTAAATTCAAGTAAAATGTAATAAATTATAAGTTTTTATAGTAAAAAATAAATAATATGTTGAGAATTTGACTGAGATATATTGTCTTACTCTCAGCTTTTAATTGAGGGACAATGTTGAGTGGTATGAAAATCACTGTATTTAGATTTAGAGAGATTAGTCACTAACTCGTGTAAAGTTGGGCAATTATTTGCATACACTAAGGAGAGTTAATATGAATATAGCTTTAAAAGTACTTCGCATTAGGGCGACTGTGTGGTTCAGTCGGTTAAGGATTGGACTTTGTCTCAGGTCAAGATCCCATGGTTCATGAGTTCCAGCCCCGAGTCATACTCTGTGCTGACAGCTCGGAGCCTGGAGCCTTCTTGGGATTCTGTGTCTCCCTTTCTCTCTGCTTCTCCCCTGCTCGCTCTCTCTCTCTCTCTCTCTCCATCAAAATAAACAACATTTACAAAAAAGTTCTCTGCACAGAGGGTCCTGGATGGCTCAGTTGGTTAAGAGTTGACTCTTGTGGCCCCTGGGTGGCTCAGTCGGTTGAGCATCCAACTTAGGCTCAGGTCATGATCTCACAGTTAGTGGGTTCGAGCCCCATGTCAGGGTCTGTGCTGACCACTAGCTCAGAGCCTGGAGCCTGTCTTCAGATCCTGTGAATCCTTCTCTTTCTGGCCCTCCCCCGTTCACGCTGTCTCTCTCTCTCTCAAAAATGAATTTAAAAAAACATAAAAAAAGATTCTGACTCTGGATTTTGGCTCGGGTCATGATCTCATGGTTTGTGAGTTGCAGCCCCACTTAGGGCTCACTCAGTGCTGACAGTGTGGAGACTACTTGGATTCTCTATCTCTCCCTCTCTCTACTCCATCCCCACATGCTCGTGCACGTTATCTCTCTCTCTTTCTCAAAATAATAAACTTTAAGGACAAAAAAAATAATAAAAGTACTTTGCACAAATAGTTGCTCAATAATTTTAAACCATTCCTGGTAAATTGCTGTTTTTCAGCTATCCTCGTCAAGATGGATATCAGACACTTCTTATTCTTCACCTGTCCCTTTGACTTTTTTGGCCAATAGAATATGACAGAAACAACATTGAGGTAGTTTTGATCCTAGACCTCAAAAATTCTTGCACATATTTACTCTAAATTTTATAATCCTACCGGAACTATCTACTGTACAATGAGAAACACATAGACTAATTACTTTCCCCTGCCTCATTGTGCCCCTGCTTCCAAGGCAAACAGTAAAGCAACCACCAAAACAGAACTGCTTGGTTAACTGGCAGCTAATTACATACACATGAATAAGACATCAGAGGAACTGACCAGTTGCCCAGGTCAAACGGCCAACATACAGACGCATGAACTAAATAAATGGTTGTTGATTAAAATCACTAGATATTAGAGTGATTTCATCTAGTAAAAGCCAACTGACACAGTATCATTCTTTATCTCAATCAAACAAGTCAAGTACTCATACAACACCATGACACCAGTTAGGAGAGAGGAGATACAAAAGAATTATAAGGCATATTTCCTGCTCTCAAAGTACATACGATGAAAATGACACCTATGGAAGAATTTTATATAGGGTACAAGATAGGATAAAATCAGATGCTAATTCTCCATATAGATGAGCTCCTCTGTAGGAAATTATATTATTAAGGAAGCAAATTCATTTTTCCAGGACACTCAATTCCTATTTAATGAAAGTACCTATAGACAGCCATTTTTATTATTGTGCTTCCATGGCAGTAATTGAGAGGGCTGGATTTGTGGCAGCTATTTGACAAAGAGTTGGTGAGAGTGGATAAAATCCTTTTTGGTTCCTGATAGAAAGCTTCCCCTTGGGATAACTTCAGACTGGATTACTGAAAAAAAATATATGACCCACACAAATGAACTGATAGAAAGGAGGAAAGGGAAGGCATCCATTTTTATCAGTAAGCATGCTGTGGAAGTATGAAAAATATTTAACCACACATAAGTGGACAAGCTGTTGTCATTAGTCACTTAAGTACAAGCATTAATATCTACACCAGCCAGACTAGAGAGGCAGATGTAATTAAAAACATGAGTTTTGAAGTCAGCTAAATTTAAGTTCAAATTAAAATTCTCCTACTTTCTTAAGTGTGATTTTGGGGATGTTAAATAAATTGTCCTCAGTTCAGCATCCCCTCTTGTAAAAAGAGGATAACAATGGCACCTACTTCATAGGTGTATTGTGAGGATAAAGGAAGGTATACTACACACACACACACACACACACACCATATCATCATCGTCATCGTCATCATCATCATCTAGCCCATAATTGGCATACTACTGATGCTCACTCAGCACAATAAGCATCACTTGTGTTTGTTTTTGTGTGGTGTTTTCTAAATTTAGGGGGGGAAAAGATTGTTGGGAAGGAAGACCCAAATACAGGATTTTGGACAATTTGTCCCTGAAAAGTGAGTTGAATTTGGTCTTTCCCTTTACTGAAGGAAAATAAATCAAGCTGGTCTTAATTGTACATAAGTATCTGCCATATTTAAAATGTTGCTGCTCCCCCCCCCCTTTATTAATCTGAAGATTGATGCACCTTTTTTTTTCTGGAGTGATTTCTGCCACTCAACATTTCTAGTTTGAGTGTCTGAAATCACTTTCATTCATATAAGAATGAAAAAAAAGTGTGAATTTTGTATATCGGCTGTAGAAGGGCTTCTAAAACATACTGAAAATTTCTCAAATGGCTCCCCATTATGTAAACAGTAAGTGGTGCTAACTAATGGTATCATCTCTGACTTACAATTCTCTAGGCAGCACCGATCCATTTAGTTTCTGTTCTCTATGAATTACTAGCTAGGAGAGGATAATGAGTCACTGGCCTCACACACTCTATTTCTTTTACAAAGAAAACTATAAGAGGCTGCTAAGTTTTGATTATAGTCTCTTTAATGAATTGTCCATTTCTTTATTTTTTCTTTTGCTTTCTTGTTTTATGCTAATATTTCCTTTTTCCTTTTAAAAGAACCTTATCTCTGGTCATGTTTTTATTCAAGCTGCAGTCATAGTTCTTTGACTAGAATTCTTTCTGACCTCAAGTGTAGAAAAGACAAAATTTACAGCTCATCTACTCAAATGAACTCAGGAGTGAGTATTTGTTGGTTGGTGGTGACTGTGAAGTGGAAAAAGAAATTTTAGAAACATTGAATGACAGAGCTCTCTTATTATGCTTCATTTCTCAAATGCTAAAGATTATGTTCCAGAACTCTCGGATCCTCCTCCACTGCACAGGCTCTTCAGCCAAATGTATGTGGAGGCACTTTTAAGAACCTAGGGGATAGAAAGGGCTAATGTATAAACTTCATTAGATTTATCATTTTTTTCGTGACTGTCCTATACTACTTTAGTCTGTATTCTGGGAAATCTGCAGTGGTAAGAATGAAAATGAATCACTCTAAAAATTCTGACAGGATTGCTTTGAAATAATGTATATCTCAAATGACATATACTGATGAAGTCAGGACCTCAGAGCTCTTCACATCTTATCTGCATCCTTGTCATGCTTCTTGCTTCTCTTCCTCTAGCCCTAATTCCTCTCATTGGATATAATCACCTTTCAGTTTCCTTCTCCTCCCAGGTTGCTGCATCACTAGCAGCAGGGATGGGAGGCAGACACAAAGGAAAAGATGGAAATATACATGTCTGGTTATATTCTAAGACAAAATACATGTTTGGAGAGCACACATTCTTTTTTTTCCATTAGCTGTACATCTTTACTTTTATTTTATCTTTTCCTTTGATAAGTGTTACCAAGTGGTGGCTATATACAAAAACTTAAAACATGGGTGTAAAATTGTTAATTAGATATCCTTTTAGGTTGTGCAGGATTGTGCCTATTAAAATAATAACCACTAACATTTCTGGAACACCTAATATTACTAAGAACATTATGTGCATTATTTTACTTATACTTCATAGCAAATGGCTAAATAAAATGCTATTATTTCCATTATATAAATTGGAAACCTGAGGCTAAGAATGCTTATATAAATTGCCTAAGATAAAATAAGTAAGTAACATAACTGTAATTTAAGCTTATTTCTATTTTACTCCAGAGTCAGAGATCTCAAAGACTGTGACTAAGCTAAGCCACTCAAGCTTCAATCACTTCTTACAGCACCTACACTGGGTGCCTAACTCGCTTACACCAAGCCACACCTGTCTGAACTCTCATGGGACTACCCTTCTCAGTCAAGCTCACTTCAGTCCCATTGTGATTGGCTCCTCCCCCAGAAGACCAGAACAAGCCCCTGCCCAACCACATCTCTAAAGCTTGGAGTTTTAAAGTTTGTTTGTTTATTTTTTTATTTACTTAATTACTTAATTTATTTAGAGAACAAGTAGGGTAGGGGGAGAGAGAGGGATACAGTTGAGAAACCCAAGCAGCCTCTGCACTGTCAGCACAGAGCCCAATGCGGGGGTGGGGGGTGGGGCGGCTTGAACTCACAAACTGTGAGATCATGACCTAAGCCAGAAATCTAGAGTCAGATTATTAACTGACTGAGCCACCCAGGCGCCTCTAAAGCCTAAAGTTCTAAAGGTCAGCAGGCTTGAATGAAATAAAATCATGTTGGCATTGCAGTGCTCCTGGAGAAAAGGCAAGCGAACAACCTGGTGAAAGTCCATGCATCTCTTCCTTAATATTCCTCTCCTTAAATATCTTAGTGACTATAAACTCATTGTTACCCATTTCTTTTTCAGAAAGCATCATTCAGAATGAAAGTAGGTGACTATCTCTACAACCTTGGGGTAGAAAAGGACTTCTTAATCAGAATGTGAAATTATAAAGGAAAAGATTGATATGTTTTATGTGAAAACATAAAAATAAACTTGTTCATCCAAGAAATATTAGAGTTAAAAAAGTAATAATTTGTGAAAATACTTGCATCACCTATAATTTATATAACACATCATGTATAACCTACTTAAATAATAAGAAAACACAATGAGACATTTCACAGAGAATAGAATATAACTGGACAATGAATATTAAAATGTGATCAACTTCATTCATAAGCAGTGTAATGCAATTAATAATGGTTAAATAAAATTTCTACTCATCAGATTTGCAAAAATTTTAAAGATTGGCAATATCAAGTGTTGACAAAATCATGAAATAGCAAGAATTTTCATACCCTGCTAAGGAAAGAATACATTGCTGATGAATAAAATTTTGACGTGATCTAGCAAAACTGAACATATGAATCCTTTATGACCAAACAATATTCCTAGGCATTTCTCTCAACCTGTACTGTCAAAGGACACATACAACAAAGGTCATAAAAGCAATGTTCATGTCAGCAAAACCTGAATAGAACCCAACAGTCCATCAGGAGTTGACAGGAAAAAGAAACTGCATCATTCTCACACAATGGACCAGTATAAAATTTTAATGAACCACAGATACAGACATCAATATGCAT
This sequence comes from Helogale parvula, assembly GCA_004023845.1. NCBI lineage: Eukaryota > Metazoa > Chordata > Mammalia > Carnivora > Herpestidae > Helogale > Helogale parvula. Next base: position 63,398 of record PJEM01006678.1, on the reverse strand, counting down.
GAATTTCCAAAATTCAATTTTGAGCAAAAGAAAAAAGTGATATAAAGCTGTATATAGCATCATAATATTTATATAAAGTCCAAAGCCATAAAAAATGGACAATATATTGTTTAGAATTACATATATAAGTATTAAAACACTAAAGAGAATAAACAGAATCATTGTATAACGCAAAACTTAAGATTATGGTTACCTCTTCAATGGAGGAAATATGTGACTGGGAGTAAATATAAAGGAATATTAAAATACTGGTATTCTTGTTTCTTAAATTGAGTGCAGGAAAATTGAGGGTTTTTAAAAATATGAGTATTTTAATCAACATACAGTTTATTATTAGATTCTGGTGTACAAAATGGATTCAATAATTCTATATATTACTTAGTACTCATCATGGTATGTGTACTCTTTAATTTTTTTTATTTGAGTATAGCTGACACACAATATTACATTAGTTTAAGGTGTAGGACCTAGTGATTCTATTAGTTTATACACTGGGTATGCTCACATTAAATGTACCTACCATCTGTCAATATTCAACTCTATTAAAATATCATTGATTATATTCCTTATGCTGTGTCTTTGATTCCCATAATTTATTCATCTCACATCTGGAAGTCTGTATCTCTTACTTCTCTTCTCCCACTTTGCCCAAACTCTCTCCCTACTCCCCTATGGCAATCATCAGTTTGTTCTCAATATTTAATGGCGTGTTCTTTAGATTGTCTCTTTTTTCCTTTGATCTTTAATATTATCTTTTTAAACCACTTTATGCACTTTACACACTTTTTTTATGTATGACATACTTTATAGTAAAATGAAAAATCCTATAGTAGTCTCCTTTTGCCTTCTGGTTCAAATAAAAAGTTTCTGTCAAACTTTCTAGGCCCTGAATAACCTGGTACTTCTCTGACAAATTATTACCTACTATTTTCTAGTATTTATTTTACCTTCCATGTACTTTCTTATGCTAGTTCCCTTATCACAAATGTATTTCCAGCTCATTTCTGCCTGTCTCCTCCAAACCTATTCTTGAAGGCCAACTCTATGCCCCAATACCTTTATGAAAAGATCTGAAGGTATCAAGTTCCATATTTATTTCACCCTTCTTTGCAACTTTTTCCTTTTATTAATCTCATCTATTTATGTTGAAAGAGAGAGAGAGAGAGAGAGAGAGAGAGAGAGAACAGGAGAGGGGCAAAGAGAAAGGGAGAGAGAAAATCCCAAGCAGGCCCTTCACTCTCAGTGCAGGGCCTGTCCCAGGGCTGGAACTCACCGACCAAGAGATTATGACTTGAGCCAAAATCAACAGATGGACACTAAATCGACAAAGCCACTCAGGCACCCCTCTTTTTGCTTTTTGCAATTAGTAGCTCTGCACCACACAATGTAGCATTTCATTGTCGCTTATTCTTTAATGTGTTCTTACATTTGTCTCAGTGCTGTGCTTCTTTTGTGCCTTGTTAGAACCTAACAGTTCTGGACTCACCAAAATTCAATAAAAATTGGTGGTCAGTGAAATTGGTTAAAAATCTGTATTACATAGACATTATTGAAAACTATACAGGTTTAATGCATTCAAAAACATACAGCAAAATAAACACAAAAGTAATCAAGTAGAGGCTCTGCTGTAATCCATAAGGAAATTTCACCTTTGACACAGACTTTATAGGCAAATTGATAAACAATATATTTAATTAAATCAACTGAATATATTATGAGTTGGAATTAGAAACACTGAATTAGCAGGATTCACGGTAATGAAATTTTGAATAAATGCTTAAGATAAAATTAAATTAATAAATAGCATCTTATTTCATACAGATATGTTGGGAGCTATCTGAACTCACCGGTTGAGTGAAAATTCTTGGTGAGGGTACAGCAAGTTTGCACTGTCTCTTGCCATCAGGCAGCGACCAGTATCTACCCTCTTGTAACTTTCATTTCTGCTTGGGCACCAAACCTCAGAGTGCTTTGCTGATTAGTGTCAGGAGTGGCCTGTCCCTCTGCCCTGTCCCTGAGGCATGATTGCACCTGGTCAGGGAAAAGATGAATGAACTAGATACACCCTAATGCAACTAAGGCAAGCAACATATAATTTTCCCCCTAGCTGAGCAATTAACTGATAACCCACTACTTTCTAGGCCTGGACGTCATTGCAAAAGTCACCACTGTGATAAATGTCAAAAATGCATCATTCATCTTGGGGACTGTGAAAGCAGACATTATATCTCCTGGGAATCCTGTTTTTCTGGAAACTTTCCCTTAGAGCTATAAACAGCCTAATGACCCTACTCATAAAAAACTGACTTACTAAACAATGCTGTTTGCCTCATGGTTAAAGGTCACTTCCTTAGGACTATACCTGAGGTTTTGTATATCTTGGTCTTATGTACCCTATGGAAAAAATACCTGCCTTTCCCATATAATAGCATGAGTGTCTGTAGCTAAGATTTTTACGACAATCATTACTACTAGAATAGTAATTTCTGCAGAATCCATGTTCTGGTAAATTGTAAAAATTATCCATGTGAAGTCTTTTTGTTCCTTGTACCTTTCACTATAAACAAAGCTAGAGAATCAGACAGAGCAGATATGCCTGCCTGGTGATCAGAATGAAACTTGAGGCTCTCTCATCTCTCTTGTGCCAACACCATCTATCCTTCAGGGAACCCTGGACTGCTGGAGCTGGACTTCGGCACAGGTATCCGAATTTGCTTGCAAAGTCCCTGTCCCCAAACACCCATTTGTCTTAAGCAACAATATCACTCAGATGCATGCATAAGCAGATTTCATATTGTAAAATGATAGCACATGCACAGAGGCACTGCTGCACTTGCTGTTTTCTTATAGCTGCAAAACCACCAAATTGAAGCAAAATTATTTCTTAGACAAGACAAAACAGCCTTTTGTCTTTCCTAAAGCTCTTTAACCAGTCTAATTATAAACTTTTGTGATGAATTCTCACACAATAGTGCTTATTTTCTTTAAGTCTTTCTGAAACTTGCAGAGCTCAATCTCTTTGAATTTGGACATAAAAATTCTAGTTTGCAAGGCACTACAACTATTCTATTGTTGTCCCAAGACTTGCATTCTCTAGGATATCTCTCTGTAGATGTAAAGAAAACTGATCAAATATTTGGCTTATAAATAATATTTGGAAACACCACATGACATAGCATCAGTTGGTTTGTACTTGTGATGAAAAAAATGAAAGATAATTTCAGACAAACTTCCCTTCATCAGGATTCCAACATTTCTGTGTCTGCAGCTTATCCAACTATTTATTTTTGTTATATCAGTATTACTATCTCACTAAAAAGTCACATACCAGATAATGTGCTTTAATCAAAAGTGTGGCCTGAAAGTCAATTCTACCAACAAAAGTAGTGATCCTTATCTGGAGGCCAAATCTCAAACTACTCATTTTGATTTTATTGCTCTATCGAAGATAATTTAGTGAATAAATCTTGTATTCATTTATTGACCTACAAAAATAATTGGACTGGTCTTGGGGAGAGTTGAATATGGTTATTTCTTTTTCTTTAGCTATTTTTAAGTTATTGCTCTCTTGGTCTTCTGCTTCTATTTATTACTATATAGAAAAGGCTCTTTTCCTTAATGCAATTCTTATAAAATTTTGTTTTTAATATTTTTAATATTGCCTACATGCAAAAATAATGTGTATAATTCAGAAAGTTGTGTCCCTATTTTGTTTCATTTTATGCTATGAAGGATGATATTTGGCATCATATGCTTTGACTACTGTAAGTTTATTCTTATTTCTTTCAAGAACACAAAGAGGATTTATAGATGGGAAATAATAATAAAAATTAAAGCAATTTTGTGTGGTGTTTCCATGTAATTGAACATTAAATAAATACTATATTCTCAAGTAAGTTATTTAAAGTTATGAAATTTTCTTTGAGATATAAATAGGTTTAAGCTCAACAATAAGATCTTTTCAGGATTCTTCTCCCATATAGTATGACACATTTCCAAGAAATGAAACATATGCGAATGAGAAGAGTGAGTCAGATGAGGTATTTCAGGTATAATAGTATAAATAAATTTCTAACTTATTATCAGCATTAATAAAACAGTTGGGTGAATTCAGATTTTAGATAATTGTGTGGTTCTGATTTACTCTCACTTTGAAACTTTCCTACCTTGCCTTAAACTCTGGAAAAATAGCTCCATCCTACCTCACAGCAATAAAGTGAAAGAGACAATGCAATTAGGAAATATTCTCTATAACAATGGGCCATTTTAAAAATGCCCACAAAAATCTTCAGGATAAGTCTAAAAGCTATTGCATTGGTTCTTTATTTGTTACAGATTCTGAAGTTCTTGGTGTCTGTGTGTGTGTGTGTGTGTGTGTGTGTGTGTGTGTGTGTGTGTGTGTGTTTGGGCTGAGAGGATGTGATGGAAGTAGAAAATGGATAGTGAGACAGGAGGTGGTGAGACGTGGACATGATACAAGGATAAGAGCAAAATTTCACTTCTGGTTTTATCAAAATACTTTCATAGTAAAATATGATCTCTCAGGAAGCATTGCCAGATGGAGTAAAGTAAAACAATCCACCATACCTGAGAAACTTGCACAATGCCAGCTGGACCCATTTAGAGGCTGTGAAGAAATGTCAGTTATTATTAAAAGAAATCCTCTGTGGCCAGGAAGCAGAAGATTGGTTTGCAAATGTCTCACCTGCAGGGGCTCTGGTAATGAACTGTAATCTGAACCTGTGACCATCACTTATTAACTCCAGTGCTGGTAGATCATTTTGTTTAATATAGCTCCAACTAATACTGATGATCTATTGATTGTATTTCATGAACCTATTTAGTTCACTGGAAAATACAAGGGGTGCATATTTGCTCTAGGCATTATGTAACACATCTCTCCTGAGGAGCAATGTGTTACTATTTGTAATGCACATTAAAGATAAAAGTTGCTGTATAAATAATAGCCATTATCCTGTGGTATATACAGCAGCAGCTACTCCATTAGGAAAGGAAAATGATAGCAATATATGATGATAATAATAAGTCAGATGCAGACATCCACCTCACCATGCCCTCCATTCTACCATGCATGGAAATAAGGCATATCATCAGGGTTTCGTACATAGCAGAGCAGCTCCCTCGCTGCGATCTATTGAAAGTCAGCCCTCAACACAAGGGAAATAAGGCATATCATATTTCATTTATATTTTTATTTTTTTGAGGAAACTCCATACCATTTTTCATGGAGACTACACTAATTTACATTCCCACAAACAGTGTACAAGGGCTCCCATTTCTCCACATCCTCACCACACTTGTTATTTCTTGTTTTTTTTTATAATAGTCATTTTATAGGTGTAAGGTGATAACTCACTGTGGTATTGATTTACATTTTCCTCATGATTAATGATGTTGAGCATCCTTTCATGTGCCTGTTGGCCATCTGTATGTCTTCTTTGCAAAAATGTTTATACAGATCATTTGCCTATTTTTTAAATTGGGTTATTTGTTTTTTTTTATGTTGTTATTGAATTTTTTTAGTTCTTTATTTATTTTGGAGACACTAACCACAGGAATTAGGCAATAAAAAGAAATAAAATTCACCCAAATTGGAAAGGAAGAGGCAAAACTGTCATTATTTGCAGATGGTATGACATTATATATAGAAAACCTTAAAGACTCCACCAAAAAGGTACTAGAACTAATTAATAAATTCAGGAAATTCGTAGTATACAAAATTAATATACAAAAATATGTTGTGTTTTGTACAATAATAATGAATTATGAAAGAGAAATCATGAAAAGAATCCCATTTACAATCACATCAAAAAGAATAAAATACTATAGCACCTGGGTGGCTCACTGGGTTGAGCATCCAACTTTAGCTCAAGACATGATCTTGATCGGGCTCACTGCTATCAGTGCAGAGCCTGCTTTAGATCCTCTGTCCCTTTATTTCTGCCCCTCCCCCACCTGCACTCTCTCAAAAAATACATAAAAAACAAACAAGAAATATGTAAGGGTCTGTTTCTTGGTCATGCTCCCTCGCTCTCTCTCTCTCTCCCTCTCCCAAAAGAAAGGAAAAGAAAAGAAGAAAAAAGAAAAGAAAAAGAATAAAATACTTAGGATTAAATTTAACCGAAGAATTTAAAGACTTGAAAGACAAGAAGTTGAAAGACAAAGAGTTGAATAAAGCTTGTACACTGATAAAATAAAGAAGGTAGAAACAGATGGAAAAATATACCATGGTAATGGATTGGAAAAATTAATATTATTAAAATATACATACTACCCAAATCAATCTACCGATTCAATGCAATTTCAATCAAAATTCCAATGGCGCTTTTCACAAAAGAAAAGTAAGTAATTAAAAAATTATATAGAACCACAAAAGATGCTGAATAACCAAAATGACATTGAAAATGGGGAACAAATGTGGAGGTATCACACTCCTGGAATTATACTACAGATCTATAGTACTCAGCACAGTATGGTATTGGCATAAAAATAGGCAATATAGATTATGGAAATAGAATAGAAAACCCAGAAATAAATCATGTATATATGTTCAATTAATTTACAACAAAGAAGACGTAATAGGGAAGGATAGTTTTAGTGGGGAAGGTTAAAAAGAGGAAAAGAGAGTTTCTTCAGTAAATAATGTTTGGAAAACTGGGCAACTATTAGCAAAGTTATGTAACTGTGCCACTATATTACATTATACATAAAATGAATTAAGACTTGATGTAAAACCTGAAATCATAAAACTCCTAGAACAAAACACAGATAATAAGGTCCTTGACATTAGTCTTTGCAATAACTTTTTGGATCTGACTCCAAACACAAGAACAACTGAAAAAAAAATTAACCAATGGTACTAAATTAAACTAAAAAGCTTCTGCACAGCCAAGAATACCATTAACAAAAATGCAAAGGCAAACTACTGAATGGGAGGAGACATTTGCAAATCAAAACTTAAAAGCTTCTTAATGCTAAGTAGCATTTAGGACCTCAGCGTCAGACTTCAGGGAGGCTCTAGACTGGAATACATTTCTAAAGCAGTTGTTTCTACATTTTTGGATTTTACTCATCTTTAGAATGTGACCATACATTCAGCATGCACAACTATAATCATTTCAAAAAGTAAAGTACATTTTAACATAAATAAAAGGGTATTACATAAAAACAGAATAAATAAACTATTATAAGAAAGGGTAGATAGCAAACTTAGAACCACATTATATATTTTATGTATATTGGGCAAGTTACCTAACTTGTAAATGCATTCAGGAAAAGACAATTATCATTTGTTATGAGGAGTATAAAATTAACAAAAAAAGTTCCTAGAAAAGAACTTGGCACCCTATATTCAAGACGTAAGAATTTAATATTCTCTCTCTCTCTCTGTATTTATCTGTGTGTGTGAGTTCCTCATTAATTAAAAATATTATCATACTATAGCTTTGTATCGTTATTGCTAAATCATAGGGTACTTCATTTTTAACTTTTTAAAGAACCTCAATACTGTTTTCCACAGTGACGACACCAGTTTGCATTCCCATCAATAGTGTACATGGGTTCAACTTTCTACATGTCAGCACCAACACTTGTTTCTTCCTTTTTGATTTTAGCAATTCTGATAGGTATGGGGTGATAACTCATTGCAGTTTAATTTTAATTTCCCTAACCATGAGTGATGTTGAGTTCCTTTCGTGTGTCTGTTGGCTAGATGAATGTCTTTGAAAAAAATGTTCTGTTCATCTCTTCTGCCCATTAATTTGCCTTTATTTTTTTAATTAAAAAATTATTGGAATCCAAATTAATATATAGTGTAATAATGGTATCAGGAGTAGAATTTAGTGATTCATCATTTACATATAACACCCAGTGCTCACCCCAACAAGTGGTCTCCTTAATGCCCATCATCCATTTAGCCCATCACCCCCCCAACACCTCTCCAGCAACCCTCAGTTTGTTCTCTGTATTTAAGAGTCTCTTATGGTTTGTCCCCACTCTTTGTTTTCATCTTATTATTCCTTCCCTTCCTCTAGGTTCATCTTCTGCCCATTTTTAATTGTATTGTTTGTTTTGGAAGGTGTTGGGTTGTATTGATTCATCATTTATTTTGGATAGCAGCTCTTAATAAAACATATGATTTGCAAATATCTTCTCACATTCTGTAGGCTGCCTTTTAGTTTTGCTGTTTTTCCCCCTTTGTTGTGAAGAAGTTTTTTTTCTTGATGTAATCCTGATAGTTATTTTTTGCCTTTATTTATTTTGCCTCAAGAAACACATCTAGAAAAATGTTGCTACAGCTGATGTCTAATAAACTACTGCCTATGTATGCTCACTTCTAGGAATTTTATGGTTTAAAGTATCACATTTATGTTTTTAATTCATATTGAGTTTATTTTTTGTGCATTGTGTAAGGAAGTGATCCAATTTTGTTGTTTTGTATGTAGCTGTCCAGTTTTCCCAGCCATGATTGTTGAACACACTTTTTCCCATTACATATTCTTACTGCTTTGTTAAGATTAGTTAACCATATAGTTGTGAGTTTATTCATGGGCATTCTATTTTATTCTACTGATCTCTGAGTTTGTTTTTGTGCCAGTAGCATCATATTTTGATTGCTACAGCTTTGTAATATAACTTGAAGTTTGGAATTGCAATATGTCCAATTTTGTTTCTATTTTTCAGGATTGTTTTTGCTATTCAAGATCTTTTGTAGTTCCATACAAATTTTATGATTCTGAGAAAAAATGTTGTTATTTTAAGGGATTGCATTATTATTTTCTGATAGTATAGACATTTTAACAGTATTTGTTTTTCAAACCCATGAGAATGGAGTGTATTTCCATTTCTTTGCGTCAACTCAAATTTCTTTCATCTCTGATTTTTAGTGTGCAGAGAATAGGTCTCTCACTACATTAGTTAAATTTATTTCCAGATATTCGTTTTGATACAATTGTAAAGTGGGTTATTTTCTTAATTTCTCTTTCTGCTGCTTCCTTTTTGGTGTTTGGAAATTCAACAGATTCTTGTACATTGTGTATTTTGTGACTGTATTGATTTACCAGTTCTTTTAGATTTTAGTGGAGTCTTTAGGGATATATATATATATATATATATATATATATATATATATATATATAAAATCATGATTTTATATATGTATATAAAATCTGCAATTAGTGAAAGTCTTACTTTTTCTTACCTATTTGGATGCATTTATTTCCTTTTATCATCTAATTTCTGTGGCTAGGACTTCCAGTCCTATGATGAATAAAAGTTGTGAGAGTATACATACTTGTGTTGTTCCTGACCTTAGAAGGGAAGCTCTCAGTTTTTCCCCTTTGGGCATAACCTTTACTGTTTGTCATATATGGCGTTTATCAAGTTGAGGTATGTTCCTTTTAGACCTACATTACAGAGGGTTTTTCTTTTTTTTAAATCATGAATGGATTTTGATCTTTGTCAAATGCTTTTTTCTGCTTCTATTGACATAATCATATGTTTTTTATCCTTTCTTTTATTGATGTTAAATATCACATTGATTGATTTGTAAATATTGAATCACGCTTGCATCCTGAGAATAAATACCACTTGATCATGGTGAATGACTCTTTTAATATATTTTTAGATTCAGTTCGCTGGTATTTTGTTGAGGGTTTTTGCCTCAATGCTCATTACATATATTGGCCATTGATTCTTTTTTGATGGTGTCTTTATCCAGTTTTGGAATCAAGTTAATGCTGTCCTCATAGAATGAATTTGAAAGTTTTCATTTCTCTTCTAGTTTTTGGAAAGTTTTGAGAAGTATGGGTATTAACCTTTCTTTAAGTGTTTGGGGGAATTCACCTGTGAAGCTCTTTGGTCCTGAACTTCTGTTTGTTGAGTTTTTTGATTTCTGATTCAATTTCATTGCTGGGAATCAGCCTGTTCAATTTTTTTTTTTTTTACTTTTTCCTGTTTCAGTTTTGGTAGATTATACATTTCTAGGAATTTATCCATTTCTTCTGGGTTGTCCAATTTGTTGACATGCTATTTTTCATAATGTTCTCTACCCATTTGTATTTCTGTGGTGTTGGTTGTTTATTTCTCCTCTTTCATTTGTGATTTTATTTGAGTCCTCTCTCTCTCTCTCTCTCTCTCCTTATTTTAAATGTGTATTTTTAATGTTTATTTTCGAGAGAGAGAGAGAGAAAGAGAGAGAGAGAGAGAGAGAGAGAGAGAGAGAGAGAGAGAGAGAGAGGGAGAGGGAGAGAACTGGTGAGGGACAGAGAGAGGAGGCACAGAATCTGAAGGAGGTTTCAGGGCCTGATGCAGGGCTCAAACCCACAAACCCTGAGATCATGACTTGAGTTTGAGTCAGATTCTTACCAAACTGAACTACCCAGGTGCCCCTGTCTCTCCATTTTGATGATACTAGCTAGAGGTTTATGAATTTTGTTGATCTTTCCAACGAACCAGCTCCTGATTTCATTGTTTTGTTCAATTTTATATTTTAAGATTCTGTATATAATTTATTTATACTCTAAAATTTATTATATCTTTCCTTCTGCTAGTTTTGGGCTTTTCTTCCTATTCTAGTTCCTTTATGTGTAAAGTTGGTTCCTTTAAAATTTGAAATTGCTCGTTTATTGAAGTAAGCCTGTATTGCTATAAACTTCCCAGTTAGAACTGTTTTTGATGAATCATGAGGGTTTTGAAACATATTTTCATTTGTTTCCATGTAATTTATTATTTTTTCTTTGATATCTTGGTTTACCCATTCAACGTTTAGTACTATGTTATTTAACCTCCATATGTGAATGCTCTTTCCAGATTTTTACTTGTGGTTGATTTCTAAAACCACAGCATTGTGGACTTAAATGTTGCTTTTTAATTTGTTGAAACTTGTTTTGTGGCCTAATATGTGATATATTCTGTAAAATATTCCATGTTCACTTGTAAAGAATGTGTATTCTGCTATTTTAGAAGGGACTATTCCACAGATATCTTTCAAATTAATCTGGTCCACTGTGTCATTCAAAGCCCCTGTTTCTGTGTTGATTTTCTGTTTGGATGGTCTGTCCATTGATGTAATTGGGATGTTAGAGTCATCTACTACTATTGTATTTCTATTGATTAGTTACTTTATATTTGGTATTAACTGTTTTCTGTGAGTGCTCCGATGTTGGATGCATAAATATTTACAATTGCTATATTTTCATGTTCGATTGTTCCCTCTATTATATATATTATCCTATAAATACTGTTACAGTATTTCTTCTAAATTCTGTTGTGTCTGATTTAAGTTTTGCTACATTGGGTTTCTTTTCACATCCATTGGAATGATGCATATTTCTCTATCCCTTCACTTTGAATCTGTAGATGTCTTTAGGTCTAAAATGAGTCACTTGTAGGCAGCATTTGGATGAGTCTTGTTTTTTATGCATTCTACCATTGTACATCTCTTGTTAGGAGTGTTTAGTCATTTTACATTCAAAGTACTTAATGATAAATATATACTTATTGCCATTTCGTTCTTTGATTTGTGGTTGTTTTTGTAGTTTTGCTCCAATCCTTTTTTCCCTTGCTCTCATTCACAGTATGTTGGCTTTCTTTAGGGATGTACTTGGATTCCTTTGTCTTTATTTTTTGCATATCTATTATTGGTTTTTGATTTGTGGTTACCATTAAGTTTGTATATAACAGCTTCTGTGTATAGCAGTCTATATGAATGATGGTTACTTAACTTGGAATCCATTCTTTACTACTCTCTCCTAGATGGATTAAGTATAAGGTGTCACCTATTACATCTTTTTATTTTGTGAATCTCTTGACAGATTTTTACAGATATACTTATTTTTTTTACTGCGTTTGTGTGTGTGTGTGTGTGTGTGTGTGTGTGTGTTTACTTTCATACTCTTATGACCTTTCTTTTCCAGTCGAAGATTTTCCTTTAAGGTTTCTTGTAGAACTGATTTAGTGATCATGATCTTCTTTAGTTTTCGTATGAGAAAAATTTTCTCTCTCCTATTCTGAATGATAGCCTTGCTGGGTATAGTATTCTTGACTGCAGATTTTTCCTTTTCAGCACTTCGAAGGTATCATGTTACTCCCTCTGGCCTGAAAATTTTTTGCAGAAAAATCTGCTGATAGTATTATGATGTTTCCTTCGTAAGTGACTGTCTTTTTTTTCTCTTGCTGTTTAAGAATTTTTATCACTACTTTTTGCCATTTTAATTACTATATATCTGGTTGTGAACCTCCTTAGGTAAGCTTTTGGGGGGGTCTCTGTACCTACTGGATCTGGATATCTGTTCCTTTCCCAAGATTAGGGGAGTTTTCTGTTATTACCTCAAATAAACTTCCTGCCCCCTTTTTATTCTCTTTTCTGCCATTCTTATAATGTGCTGTTATTATGCTTGATGGAGTTGCTGAGTTTCCTAAATTTATTCTCATTTTGCATAATTTTTTCTCTTACTTGTTCAGGTTGATTACTTTCCATTAACAGTCTTCCAAACCATTAGTTTGTTCCTCTACTTCCTCTACTTTCTTATTTATTCCATCAGGTGTATTTTTAATTTCAATTACTATGTTCTTCATCTTTTCTTTTTTATCTCTGTGTTACAGGTCTCATTGATGACCTCTACTTTTTCCAATTCAAGGGAGTGTATTTATGGTCATTACTTTAAATTCTCCTCTTCGAGTTGGTGTTCCTCGAGTTCGGACTAGCCAGCCTGCTGCTGCTTCTCAGGCCCATGCCGGTCTCATGGTAGTGTGGTCAGCACTGGGCACTTCGTCGACCGTTGCCGGGCTTTGTCTGGTTCAGCTTGATCTGGTAATCAAGAGCCTTGGCTATGACCGACTTGTCTTCCAGATAGGTAGAGGGAAGGTGGTACCCGAACCATTCTGTACTGAGTCCTTTGCTCTGGATATTTACAGTTACAAGGATTCATTGAAAGAAGATCTTCAGAAAGCAGATCTTGTTATTAGTCAGGCAGGTGCAGGAAGCTGTTTGGAGACTCTGGAAAAAGGAAAGCCACTTGTAGTGGTCATAAATGAAAAGGTGATGAACAATCATTAGCTGGAATTGGCAAAGCAGCTACACGAAGGCGGGCATCTCTTTTACTGTACATGCAGGGCCCTTCTTGTACCAGGTGAACCAGTCCTTTGCTTCTCCTGCTCCTGAGAAGTGTCAAGATTCTCCAACGCTGATAACTGCCTTCTAATCCCTGGATTCTAGGTTGCTTTCCGGATACCTGCATAAGCAAGCCCTTGTCACTGCTACCCATTTCTTCCTGCACCTTGCTTTTTCTTTGCTGCATTTGTGTTCCTTTTTCCCCCTCCCCAGACCCACTCCTGCCAAAATGCATATAGGATGGAAAATGTACTGCTGCCAGAAGACACTGAATGAGACATCAATGGACGAATATTTAGGCACCTTAGGGCTGTTTCGAAAACTGACTGCCAAGGATATCTCTTGCCTCTTTTGGGCTATTTTGCAGCCAGGTCCATCATTTGGAAATCAGAAAGGCTTGTGTCTTCTATATGAGAGAAAATCAGTGAACTTTTGAGTCTTATGTGGATGGATTTTTTGAGAAGTACCTGGAACGGTTGGGAGATCCCAAGGAAAGTGGCGGCAAGCTGAAAATAAGAGCTCTTTCTCTAATTTATAATCGGGATTTCATTCTTTATCACTATCCCGGAAAGCCTCCAACTTGTGTTACAGATAATGGATATGAAGACAAGATTCTACTCTGCTATTCAAGTAATGGCCATTATGATTCAGTGTGCTCAAAATAATTTCAGTCAAGTGCAACTGTTTGTCAGGCTGTACTGTATGAAATTCTCCATAAAGATGTGTTTGTTGTGGATGAAGAAGAGTTGAAGACTGCAGTTGAATTGTTTTGAAGTGGTTCCAAAAAGAACAGAATCCATGCTCTGACTGGCAGAAAGGATGTCCATATTGACTACAAGAGTTCAACTTAAAATAGAACTGAAGAGTTGGGTTCCTGCTGTAATGCTGAAAATACACCAGAGGGGCACAGTCAAGGAACAGAAGAAGAGAAGTCTCCAGAGAGTCCATCAAAGATGCCTTTCCCATATAAAGTGCTCAAAACCCTGGATCCAGAAATCTATCATAATGTAGAATTTGATGTATGGTTGGACAGCAGAAAAGAACTTCAAAAATCTGATTACATGGAGTATGCTGGGGGCAGTACTATTTGGGAGACAAGTGTCAGGTTCGCTTGGAATCAGGTGGAAGATACTATAATGCCCATGTTCAAGAAGTTGGAGGGGAGCAGCAAGATGGCGGAGAAGTAAGGAGCTCCATTTCCTCCATCCGCCCACAATTATCAAACTGAGAAGAATTAAAAGCCACAGTTCTCTGATCTCCAAAAACAGAGGTGTGCACATAGACCCCTTATCAACAGCAGTCTCATGGATAGCTGAGTGAGCGAGTGTGAACTGGGTCCTGAGACTTTGGGGGAGGGAGCGACGGCCCAAAGCAGAGCAGGGAGACAAAGCGCCCAGAGGCTTGGCGCTGGGCCCACAGAAAGCCCTGTGTCCACAGGCGCACAGTTCCACAGACGGCTGCTCGCGTGGGGTGGCTGTGAGTCCAGAGGCGGACAGATCTGTGGGGAGCCGCATGCACGGGGCACCTGTGTGTCCAGAGGCACTCGGAGCCTCACACCGCACCACTGGTCACTGCAGCAAGGCAGCAGAGAGACCAAGGAAAGAGAAGTAGAGACTGAATCACTCATAGCATAATCTCTGGAGAGGGGACACATAGCCCTGGACTGAGAGCCTCTGAGCGCAGAGAGAGAAATCCATCCTCCTCAGTGGGCTTGTTCTCCCTTGGGCCCAGCAGCTTGCCAATGTCAGGCTGAGCCAGGGGAAAAATCTAACTTCATAATCCCCCTACTCAATCCTGGCCAGAAAGCTACCCACCTGCAGGAGATTTTAACTGTGGTGGCAATAATGAGTGCCTGGACAAGGACTTAGAAACCAGGCAGAACTTAAAAAAAACAGAAACAATTAGACCTGCCCAAGGCACAAGGAGACTGAACTCAAGAGAGTGGCTGGCAACACATGGTCTGAGGGGTGCTTGGGGCGCTGCCATTCTTCTCCCTGCATCCAGTAAGGTGGGGCCTCAGAGAGCAGTCCCTGAGATCCAACTTACCTACACCAAGCCACGCCCATCTGCTCTGGAGAGCTGTTGTGTTTTTGCTTATTACTTTTAATTGTTTTTTCTTAATAGTTTTACTTTTTAATTGTTTCCCCTGTTTTCTCTTTTCTACTTTCCTATTTCCTTCTTTTCTCCCTTTCCCCCTGGAGTCTGGGAAAGACCAACATTTAGGCACTGCTGTGCTTAGATCAATTCTTACCAACCAGATAGTTTTTCCTTTATCATCCTTATCTCCCTTCTCTGCAAGTGTTAAGCCCTCAGACTGTCCTTTTTCTCTGGATGTCACTCTCCACACCCCACCCCCCACCTGCTTGTATTTTTTTCTTTTTCTCCCTCCTATTTTCCTTCCTGTTCCTTTTTTTCTTTCCACTTCCGGTGTGCTTCTTTACTTGTTCTGTCAGTGCATCTGTGTGCTTGTGTTCTCTGTGTGTTTGTCTGTCTCTTTTCCTTTTCAGGGCTACCTCAAGAACCAACCCAAAGCACACATAGTGGAAAGTCCCAAAAATCGCTGAGTATGGAAATAAATTAGCCAGAGGCATAACAGGAGAAACCAAGAGACACCTTAAAAGAACATCTCCTGAAATGATAGATCCTAGACAGTCAAAGAGCCTCCTTAAATAGAGAAATACTAACAGGCACACAGTGTAGAATGAGCTTTTAAAACTGACAAGAGACAGACAGCTAGCCAAAATAATAAAATGAAAGAACTCTCCTCTAAAGAAACTCCAGGAAAAAATCACAGCTACAGAATGGCTGAAACATACATAAACAACTTAACTGAACAAGAATTTAGAATGATTATCATAAAATTAATCGCTGGGCTTGACAAAAGCATAGAAGCTGTTAGAGAAGATATTGATACAAAGAATAGGACCTTTCAAAATAGCTGTGACGAGTTTAAAAAAAAAGCTATAAATGAGGTGAATAACAAGATGGAGCCTGCCAATTCACAGACTGAAAAAGCAGAGAGAAGAGGTGAATTAGAAGACACAGTTATAGCAAAAGAAGAAGCTGAGAAAAAGAGAGAGAAATGGATACAGGAGAATGAAAAGAGAATCAGAGATCTGAGTGATACAATCAAACGGAACAATGTCCTGAAAAGGAATATAAAGACAGAGGTTTTGTAGGGGTGCTGGACCAAATTATATACATGAAAATTACCCCAATCTGGGGAAAGAGAAAGACATTGAAAGTCAAGAGACATACCGAACTCCACTAAGACGTAACATGAAATGACCTTCAGCATGACATATCATAGTGAAACTGGCAAAATATAAAGATAAAAAGAGAATTCTGAAGGCAGCTATGGATAAAAGGGCCTTAACATGCTAAGGGAAACCTATCAGAGTGGTTACAGACCTATCTACTGAAATTTGCTGGCCAGAAAGGAATGGCAAGAAATCTTCATGTGATGCACAGGAAAAATATGCAACCAAGAATTCTGTATCCAACGAACCTGTCATTCAAAATAGAGAGATAAAGGTGCTCTCAAATAAATAAAATGAGAGAGAATTCATCAGCACCAAACCAGCCCTACAAGAAATCTTAAGAGGGATTCTATGAGGGAAATGTAGCAAGGAATAGAAGGTACAAAACACATCACTACAAACATGCACTCTACAGGGAACACAATGAATCTAAACCCACATTTTTCAGTAATACCACTGAATGTAAATGGACTGAATGCTCCAATTAAACGACACAGAGTAGCAGAACAGATCAAAAACTGAAAATCATCTATTTGCTGTCTACAAGGGACTCACCTTAGACATAAAGACACCTTCAGATTGAAACTCAGGGGATGGAGAAATATCTACCATGCAACTGGACGCCAAAAGAAAGCTGGAGCAACCATATTTATATTGGATTAACCGGACTTTAAAGTAAAGGTAGTAACAAAAGATGCAGAAAGACATTATAAATAGTTAAACCGTCTCTCCATCAGGAAGAGCTAACAATTATAAACATTTATACGCTGAATTCGGGAGCTCCTAAATACATGAAACAACTAATCACAAACAGAAGTAATCTTTTTTTTAAAATAGTTTATTGTCAAATTGGTTTCCATACAAAACCCAGTGCTCTTTCCCACAAGTGCCCTCTTCCATCACCACCACCTCTTTTCCCCCCCTCCCCCTTCCCCTTCAACCCTCAGTTCATTTTCAGTATTCAATAGTCTCTCAGGTTTTGCATCCCTCCCTCTCCCCAAATCTTTTTCCCTATTCCCCTCCTTCTGGTCCTCCATTAGGTTTCTCCTGGTCCCCTGTTAGACCTATGAGTGCAAACATATGGTATCTGTCCTTCTCTGCCTGACTTATTTCGCTTAGCATGACACCCTCGAGGTCCATCCACTTTCCTACAAATGGCCAGATTTCATTCTTTCTCATTGCCATGTAGTATTTCATTGTACATATATACCACATCTTCTTGATCCACTCATCAGGTGATGGACATTTAGGCTCTTTCCATGTTTTGGCTATTGTTGACAGTGCTGCTATGAACACTGAGGTACATGTGCTCCTATGCATCAGCAAAACAGAAGTAATCTTATTGAAAAGAATGTGCTAATTGTAGGGGACTTTAATATCCCACTTACAACAATGCATAGGTCAACCAGACAAAAAAATCACTGAAAAAACCAATGGACCTGAACGACCCACTAGAACAGATGGAATTAACAGATATATTCAGAACTCTGCATCCTGAAGCTAGGAAATTCACTTTCTTCTTAAGTGCACATGGCACATTCTTTAAGATTGATCACATACTCGGTCATTAAACAGCCCTCCATAAATACAAAAGAATTGAGATCATACCATGCACACTTTCAGATCACAATGCTATGAAACTTGAAATCAACCACAGGAAGTAGTCTGGAAAACCTCCAAAAATGTGGAGATTAAAAGCTACCCTACAAAACAATGACTGGGCAAACCAGACAAT
Organism: Helogale parvula; assembly: GCA_004023845.1. Taxonomy (NCBI): domain Eukaryota; kingdom Metazoa; phylum Chordata; class Mammalia; order Carnivora; family Herpestidae; genus Helogale; species Helogale parvula. The sequence goes on along the minus strand of PJEM01006678.1, from coordinate 45,271 downwards.
TAGAGAGGAAATTAAAAAATATATGGAGACAAATGAAAAGGAGAATACAACAATTCAAACTCTCTGAGACACAAAAAAGCAGTCCTTAGAGGAAAGTATAGCATTCCAGGCCTATTTCAAGAAACCAGAAAAAGCGCAAACTCAAAACCTAACAGAGCACCTAAGGAAACTAGAAAGGGTGAAGTAAGAGCACACCAAACCCAGAAAAAGAAGAGAAATAATAAAGATCAGGGCAGAAATAAAGAACATAGAATCCACAAAAATAAGTGAATAGATCCATGAAACCAAGAGTTTGTTTTTTGAAAAAAATAAACAAAATTGATAAACCTCTAGCTAGGCTCCTCAGAAAGAAGAGAGAGAACACTCAAATAGACAAATTCATGAAGGAAAATGGATCTATCACAACTGATCCCTCGGAACTACAAACAACCATCAGAGACTACTATGAAAAATTATATGCCAACAAACTGGACAATCTAGAAGATGTGGACAAATTCCTAAACACACATGCACTACAAAAATTCAAACGGGAAGAGATTGAAAACCTGACAAGACCCATAACAAGTGAAGAAATCGAATCAGTTATCAAAAATATTTCAATGAATAAAAGCCCAGGGCCAGATGGATTCCCAGGGGAATTACACCAGCCATTTAAAGCAGAGTTAACACCGATCCTTCTCAAGTTATTCTTAAAAATAGAAATGGAAGGAAGACTTCTGGACTCATTGTATGAAGCCAACATCACTTTGATTCCTAAGCCAGACAGAGTCAACAAAAAAAGAGAACTACAGGCCAATATCCCTAGTGAATACGGATACAAAAATATTCAACAAGATACTAGCAAATCAAATTCAACAGCACATAAAAAGAATTATCCATTATGATCAAGTGAGATTCATTCCTGGGTTACAAACCTGGTTCAGGATTTCAAATCCACCAATGTGATTCATCAAATTAACAAAAGAAAAGCTAAAAACCATGTGATCCTGTCGATAGACGCAGAAAAATAATTTGACAAAGTACAACATACCTTCTTAATAAAAACCCTCGAGAAAGTCGGGATAGAAGGGACTTACTTAAACATCATATAAGCCATTTACAAAAAGCCCATAGCCAGTGGTATCCTCAATGGGGAAAAACAGAGATCTTTCCCCTGAAATCAGGGACATGACTGGGATGTTCATCTCACCACTGTTGTTTAACATGGTGTTGGAAATTCTAGCATCACCAATAAGACAACAAAATGAAATAAAAGGCATCAGAATCGGCAATGATGAAGTCAAACCTTCACTTTTCCCAGATGACATGATACTCTACATGGAAAACCAGATCAACTCTACCAGAAGCCTTCTAGAACTGATCCATGAATTCAGAAAAGTTGCAGGGTACAAAATCAATGTACAGAAATCGGTTGCATTCTTATACATCAAAAATTAAGCAACAGAAAGAGAAATGAAGAAATAGATCCCACTCACAATTGCACAAAATATCATAAAATACCTAGGAGTAAACCTAACCAAAGACGTAAAAAACCTGTATGCTGAAAACTATAGAAGTCTTATGAAGGAAATTGAAGAAGACACAAAGAAATGGAAAAACATTCCATGCTCATGGATCAGAAGAATAAACATTGTTAAAATGTCATTATTACCCAAAGCAATTTACACATTCAATGCAATCCTCATCAAAGTTGCACCAGCATTCTTCTCAAAGCTAGAACAAACTATCTTAAAATTCGTATAGAACCACAAAAAACCCAATTAGCCAAAGTCATATTGAAGAAGAAAACCAAAACGGGAGGCATCACAATCCCAGATATTAGCCTCTCTTACAAAGCTGTCATCATCAAGACAGTATGGTATTGGCACAAAAACAGACACATGGACAATGGAATAGAATAGAGAGCCCAGAACTGGACCCACAAGATTATGGCCAATTAATCTTTGGCAAAACAGGAAAGAGTATCCAATGATAAAAAGACAGCCTTTTCAACAGGTGATGTTGGGAGAGCTGGACCGCAACATGTAGAAGAATGAAATTAGGCCACTTTCTTACACCATTCACAAAAATAAACTCACATGGATAACAGACCTGAATGTAAGACAGAAAAACATAAAATCCCTAGAGGAGAAAACAGGAAATAGTCTCATCGACCTCAATCGCAGCAATTTCCTCCTAGACACATTCCCATACACAAGGGAATCAAGAACAAAAATGAACTATTGGGACCTCATCAGGATAAAAAGCTTCTGCAATGCAAAGGAAACAATCAAAAAAACTAACAGCCAACCGACAGAATGGGAAATGATAGTGGCAAATGATATATCAGATAGAGGGCTAATATCTAAAATCCTCAAGGAACTCACTAAACCCCATACCTGAAAAACGAATAATCCAGTGAAGAAATGTGCAGAAGACATGAACAGGCACATATCCAAAGAGGGCATCCAGATGGCCAACAGGCACCTGAAACAATGTTCTGCATCACTCATCATCAGGGAAATACAACTCAAAACCACACTGAGATACCACCTCACACAGGTCAGAGTGGCTAACGTGAACAAATCAAGAGACTAGATGCTGGCGAGGACATGGAGAATTTACCATGCTGGAGATTTACCCAGGGGATACAGAAGTGCTGATGCATAGGAGCACATGTACCCCAATGTTCATAGCGGCACTTTACATGGCAATGAGAAAGAATGGAATCTGTCCATTTGTAGCAAAGTGGATGGACCTCGAGTGTGTAATACTAAGTGAAGTAAGTCAGGCAGAGAAGGACAGATCCCATATGTTTTCACTCATAGGTCTAATAGGAGAAACCTAACAGAGGACCATTGGGGGGAGTGGGGAAAGAGATTTGGGGAGAGAGAGGGACACAAATCATGAGAGTCTTTTGAATACTGAAAACGAACCGAGACCTGAAGGGGGAGTGGGAAAGAGGTGATGGTCATGGAGGGGTCACTTGTGGGGAGAGGCACTGGGTGTTATATGGAAACCAATTTGACAATAAACTATTATAAATTTTAAAAAAATGTTGAAAGGAGAATATTTCTGTGACAGTGTTCATTGAAGAATTGGCAGAAAAGCACGTTGTTCCACTGGCTTACTTAAAACCAGTTACTCAAGTCACACCTGTTCCTGCCTGGAATGACATGCCCAGTTGTAGAGAAAGAGATTACCAGAATATCTCTGGGGGCTATGTCCCAGAAATGGCTGTGTCAGAGATGGGCGTGAAGCAATGCAAGATGATGTTCAAAAAAGTTAGAGGAAAAGAGGTTTATGTAACTATGGTTTTCGGCAGGGGAGAGGCCCCCCTCCCACCCAGGCTTCAGCACAGCATGCATTATTGGCACGACCCTTCAGTGCACTACACACAGACAGCTTCCAGTGTCATGTCTAATGAGCATTTCCATCCTCAACATCCATCTCAGAGGCAGGGTCGAGGATATGGGATGCCCAGGGATTCATCTTGCTTTATCAACAGGCATAACATGGGAAGCCCTAAAGTTGGTTTTTACCCTGGCCCAGGTAAAAGGTGTTGCCAGAACTTTGATAACTTCTATAGATCTTGTTCCTTTAGATGTAGTCACTGCCAGATGCATTGTATGAACAAGGAGTGCCAGTTTAGCTTTGCCCCAGAGAATGGACAGATGCCCAGGGCTTGGAATAAACCATTACCTTTTATGAAGTTGAGGAAGGGGATGAGACTGCTTATCCAACTTTACCTAATCATTGAGGGTCCTCCACACTGGTTCCTGCTGCTTCAAGATACTGTGTTGCAAGGCTAGGACATAGCTCAGGCAAACAGACCTTGAATTTAGAGGAGGCCAAAGGCCAGAGTCACAGTGGGAGATATCATGAAGATTATAATTATCCTTCAGAACCAGACTATGAAATTCAGGTGTTTATAGCATAACTGAATTTACAGCAAACTTGTCTCTTCAGGACAGAAGACCATGTCCTATGTCTCCTCAGAACACAGTTACCTCACACAACTATTCACAGAAGGTGATGGTAAGTTTTTCATCAGGTGCCATTTCCTGTGCCAATAATGTTCCAGCTCCAGTCTTACCTAGCTGTGCAGCAGCTAATCAAACTAGTAGTGCAACTTCAGGCTCCTCGCAGAATGCAGTATCGCCTGTAGTTGTATCTCCGCCTGTGCAAGGCAGGCTAGTGATTGCTTTGCCATCTTATCCATACCTTTCTCCTATTCCTGATGCTGCCAGCGCTGCTGTTCCTTTACCACCTCCACCTCCTCCTCTTGAGGTGGGAGAGGCTTCCAACTTCCCACCTCCACCTCCACCTTATTCCTATGATCCAAGCGGCAGTGATCTGCCTCAAGATACAAAAGTTTTGCAGTACTATTTCAATCTGGGATTGCAGTGCTATCACCACAACTACTGGCACTCCATGGTCTATCTGCCAGAGATGCAGCAGCAGCAGTAGCAGCAGTAGCGTCATGTAAAGAATTATCTGTGCTGAGCCACCTCCACTGGTAGATCAGAGCATTCCCTAGTGGTATAGTGAGGTGAAAAGACAAAATGCTACACAGGTGGAAGCATCAGGAAATGATACTTTTCCAAATGCGGACACCGCATCTGTCCCTCCTGGAGCAGTCTATTATCCAATGATGTCAGATCGCTATGGGCCTCCAACTTTGCCGGGTTTTGATTCCGTCTTCCTGTCGTACCCAATTATCCCTATGCCCCCTGGCATTCAGTTGATACAGCATATGGTGGCTCTTCTCAAATGAATGGTGCTATAAATCCTGGGCCATCTGCTTATATTGCTTCACCTCCGTCAGCTTCTAATTACATACCTTAGAACATGTAAGCTTCAGCAGTATGAAGTATTCTTACACTGCATTTTTTGCTGTTTTGGTTTTTTAAAAAGTGTTTTATGTTATCCATTTGCTAAGCAGAATAAGTCAGGCAGAGAAAGACAGATACCATATGTTTGCACTCATAGGTCTAACAGGAGAACAGGAGAAACTTAATGGAGGACCAAGGAGAGGGGAAGAGGGAAAGATAGTTGGGGAGAGAGAGGGACACAAATCCTGAAAGACCATTGAATACTGAAAATGAACTAGGATTGACGAGGGAGGCGGAGGGGGAAAAGAGGTGGTGGTGATGGAGGAGGGCACTTGTGGGGAAGAGCACTAGGTGTTATATGGAAACCAATTTGACAATAAACTACTTTAAAAAAAAAGAAAACAATAGCCAAATTATGGAAAGAGCCTAAATGTCCATCACCTGATGAATGGATCAAGAAGATGTGGTATATATATACAATGTAGTATTACATGGCAATGAGAAAGAATGAAATCTGGCCATTTGTAGGAAAGTGGATGGACCTCGAGGGTGTCATGCTGAGCCAAATAAGTCAGGCGGAGAAGGACAGATACCATATGTTTGCATTCATAGGTCTAACAGGAGAACAGGAGAAACCTAATGGAGGACCAGGGGGAAGGGAAGAGGGAAAAAGTTGGGGAGAGAGAGGGACGCAAAACCTGAGAGACTATTGAATAATGAAAACGAACCAAGGTTTGAAGGGGGAGGGGGCAAAGAGGTAGTGGTAATGGAGGAGGGCACTTGTGGGGAAGAGCACTGGGTGTTATATGGAAACCAATTTGACAATAAACTATTTAAAAATATAAAAAATAATAAAACACAAAAAAGTGTTTTACGTTAGTGTTCAAGTGATTTAAGTGGTTAGGGTGGTTCTATTCTACGTGTCTTTAAGATTATTTTATCTTTTTGATTTATAATACTACTTTAAATAAAGGAATGTTACTTTGGGTTGTGGATAAGGAAATGGAGATGGATGTACAGCCAGCCCCTTATTGAGAATATTTCATTGTACTCAGCTGTTCTCCTGTCAGCCAGATTATCAACTTTGTATTAGCTGATGGGTCCAATTGATAAAAGGAATGAATAATAGGATCTATTTCATTGGTTTAGATGTCTCACATCATATTATACAATGCAAATTTGGAATAACTTTCACTTTTTTTCTAGAAAATAAAAAAACAAAAGAGCATTGGCTTCTAGATAACTACATATTAAGTGAGTGACCTCTTCAGATTTCTTAAGAATTGTCTCAATTGAGTTGTGTTCTGTGATATTAGTCAGTTTTGAAGGCACATCATGCTCCGCTTTAGATTTATTCCGAATGCTATTGTTTAATATTGGATTTATGTAACTGTTTTATTGCACAGTATTGAATTGGTGTCCTTTGCACATTTAGCAATAAATAAAATTAACATTTAAAATTGAAAAAATAAATTCTCTATCAGGCGTGTTACTTATGTTTGTTTTGCTTAAGTTTATTATTGTGGTTTTGTCTTGTTCTTTCATTTGAGACATATTCCTCTGTCTTCTCTTTTTGGGTAACTCTGTGTTTATTTATGTGTTAGGAAACGTAGTTATGTTTCTTGCTCTTGAAAATAGTGAACAGGGCATGCACTTATAAGAAGGTGGCTCTAATCTTCTTTCACAGGGGACACAGAGCTGTCACCAAGACTGTTCCAGTCTGGGCTGTTCTGCAAAGCCTCTATGGGTAGGGGATGGTGCCACAAGCTGTGGGAACAGGCTCTCACTTGCAGGGGATGTGTAGCCAGGCTGCTTCAGGAAGCACATTCAAATTGGCAGGAGTGGTGGTGCAGTTTTGACAATGTTAATGTATCCTCAACAGGAGATTGAGAGTGCAGTGTTGAGAATATTTGCTCCTGTCTTCTGGGGGATGGGACCCACAGCACTGGAACTGAAGCAAGCCTGGATGGAGAGGGTAGGTATGGTGTAAGCAAGTTAGGTAGTGAATGCAGACACACAGCTTGTTTCCACAGGTGGCCATGTAATTATGCTAGAGGGTGGAAGATGGAAATGCCACCTACCAGCTCCTTTGTTAATGGAGAAATACCTCAGAGAACCCATAGATAAGTAACTAACTTTGCTCCATACATCCCAGGTGTGTTCCATACTGCTGCTTCTAAGTTGTATCTCTGAAGGGCTGTTTTTTTTGTGCTCATTAAGGGCAAGGACTCAACTTCTATTGCCCTGGGCTCTCCTGGGGCTGAGTCCACTGATGTTTAAAGTTTCAAACTTTAAGTACGACTATTTCTAAACACTTATGAAATCCAGCCCTTCTTATTTTCAAAACCAAATGCTATGGGGATTCTTCATTCCCATGAATGCTCCTGGTGTAACAGTCTGTTTCTCACCCATCTCCATGCCTGTGGCTCCCTCCCTTTGGCAGCTTGACCCAAGGGATTTATGTCTCCACTACATTTCTGCCTCTTCTAGCCTCTTCAATGTGGTCTCTTCTCTACAGTGAGTTGTGGAGTCTGTTCAGTCTTTGGATTTTCTGGGTTATTTGTGCTGATATGAATGTGATCTAATTATGTCCATGGTATGAGGTGAGTTTAAAGTTCTCCTGCTTTGTCATTCTGAGGGCTCTGAACTTGTTACATATATTAAATATTTGTGAATAGATTAATAAAAATCCGTAGGCACATTTGCATTCAACAAAGCAATCTTCCAAGTGTCCCTAACAGGAAGCAAATAACATACATTTAAAAAGTAGGCTTTAAAACTTCAAAATGATATTAAAATGTTTATATTCTTTTCTACTATTTAAAGGTGGAAAGAAAGCTGGGGAGAGAGAGGGACACAAATCACGAGGGACTATTGAATACGGAAAACGAACCGAGGGCTGAAGGGGGAGGTAGAGGGGGGAAAGAAGTGATGGTCATGGAGGGGGGGCACTTGTGGGGAGAAGCACTGGGGTGTTATATCGAAACCAATTTGACAATAAATTATAATAGATAAATAAATAAATAAATAAATAAATAAATAAATAAATAAATAAAGGTAGGTTTCTCAAAGCAAAAGAAAATGTTATTTATTTTTGCTCAGTGAAAGAAATGAAAGTAATGAGAGATCTGTTAATTTCCTGAAGCTGCCACAAAAATTTATCACAAACCTGGTGGCTTGAAACAACAGAAATTTATCCTCTCACAATTTATGGAGGTTAGAAGTCAGAAATCAGGGTTCAGTAAGGCTGTACTTCCTCTAAGAGTTCTAGGAGATAATCCTTCCTTGCCTTTTCCAGTTTATGCTGGCTCCTTGATTTCCTTGGTTTGCAATAGTATAGCTCCAATCTTTACTTCTGTCTTCATGTGAAATTCCCTACTGCATCTCTCAATCTTAAATCTTCCTCTCCTTTCTCTTATAAGAGCACCAGTCATTGGATGTAGGGCTACCTGTAAATCCAGGATAAATTTATTTTGAGATTCTTATCATAATTACATCTTCAAGGATTCTATTTCCAAATAAGATCACATGGCTAAGTATGATGGGGCGAGACATGGACATATTTTTGGTGGGGAGGAATTCAATCCACCATAGGAGGACATATTCATATAAGCTTTAATAATAATAACTGTTAGTAAGTGCATACCATGAGCAAAATGTCCTTTAAAACACTTTAAATTTATCAATCCATTTAGTTACATGATGACTAGATAAAGTGGAAACAAACCCAGAAAAGTATTTTACTTTTCCAGGAACACATAGTGATAAGTGGTAGACCTATGATTCAAAACCATTCTGGCTCCAGACCTCATGCTCTGAATTATTCTACTAGGCTGCCTCTTAACTATTGTTAATGCTATGATAATAGTAGTAATAAAAGTAGCTCTCTTTATTGAGAGCTTGGTACCAGGCATTGAGTTTAATACTTCACATGGACTATGTCACGTAACCCTCACAACGGGTTTGCTTAACAATTATATGGCACTGACTCTAAATTGAAATTTTCATTTATTCATCATTCATTTCTCTCTTCCATAGTACCTCTGCATATTATATGTTCAGTAAAATTTTACTGAGGGAATCAGTGTGATTAATAATGGTGCAATAACTCCATTTTTTTTCAGAGTCTCAGCATGTTTCCTTGTTCTTATTTCCCAATGTGTCAGTCTCAGTCTGACTCTAATGTCTTTTCATGCCCATATGTCAGTACTGACAAGTATGCCATTATTTAAGGACTTGTGTAATGCAGCTAGCTGGATCTATGGAAGGGAGGTTCTTAAGAGGCATGACCACAGAGACATATGCTTCAAACAAGTATTCTCTTTAAATCAACCCAATTCAAACGATAGGCTTATCAAACAATTTCAGAGAACAAATTAAAATCCACACCAAATATGTTGAAAATATTCTACTAGGGTAGTCCAGATGCAAAATCAATGGCATGTCAACATCTCCCTACTGTGCTCATATTTTAACTGTCCATTCAATGTATATTTTTAAAAAATTACTGCCTGAGAAAGAAATTAAAGTAATATGCCATCCACCAGCATTGCTTTACGTGATATTTTGAAACTAACAATTGGTAGTACGATCTCACTCTAGATACAGATATCATTTGAAAAATACAAATAAGAAATTAGAGGTCAAATTTAAATTTACAACAGTATTCTTCATCCCAAAGGGAGATTCTAAATATCAGTAGCAATGCCAGGTATATTGTACAACTCCAGGGGGTCGTTATTCACATTAAAATCTATGTGAATGGCATCCCCTGGAGTTGTAAAGTGCACAACCAGCAGGGCAGTATCCAGAGACCCTGGTCAGCACAACTGATTTAGGGTAGCAAAGGACCAAAGCAAAAAAGCAATTGATTACAAGAGGGCTGATCAACACCAGTGATATTTCAAGTTTTAGCAAAGTCTAAGAGACTGCTATACTTACAGCTTGTTAAATTTGAGTATTAGTATGACCTGGCTTTGATGAGCTAATAAATTCTAGTGAAGGGCAAAGTTCAAAAATTGAGGTTTATCTGAACGTTTTCTCAACTCTTCAAACCACAGGTTTTAGATACCTTGGGAACTAGCTTTCTTGTGAGATTTTGTTGTAATTTCCATTTAATATTGTTAAGAAGAGGGAAATATCTTAAAAGACTATCTGAAGGCACTCCAGTACTTCTAATAATGGCAGGAAGGCTGGCCATGCATAAGACCTAGGAGATCAAAACCAGCTTTGCAAACAAGGAGATGTTCATGCTGGTCATGGAATTTTAGTGGCTGGGCGCTTCTTATCTCTCTCTCTCTCTCTCTCTCTCTCTCTCTCTCTCTCTCTCTCACTCTCTCTTTCTCTCGCCATTTGGAGACAACTGCAGTATACGGCATCCATCCAATTTTAGTTATTCTGTTCCATCCCCAATTTTCTGTTGCATTTGACTATTGTTTCTTCCTGGAAACTCTTTCCAATGGCTGGTTGCATTTAATTTATACCTTTGGCTTGATTTTGGTAAATGGTGCAAATGAGAAACAGACTGTATGCCAGAAAGACATTTAAATGATTTTGTTGGGATGCCTGGATGGCTCAGTCAGTTAAGTATCTGACTCTTGGTTTTGGCTCAGGTCATAATCCTGTGATTTGTGAGTTCAGGTCCCACATCTGAGTCCATGCTGACAGTGCAGAACCTGCATGTAATTCTCTCTCTCTCTCTCTCTCTCTCTCTCTCTCTTTCTCCCTACCCCTCCTGCATGTGCTTTCTCTCTCCTTCTCTCAAAATAAATAAATAAACTTAAAAAATAATAATTTTGTTCATTGTAGTCTTGGGAATCAAACACAGGATTGTTTGATACCAGAGCTCATGCTGTTAACTAAATTGTACCACCCTTTTTTAAAAGTAGGGCTTCAATTTATTAAATCCATTAATGTAGTCTGGCTACACCCAAAATATATACGTCAGCTTTCCGTCTCTTTCCCATCTCTCTCATTTATTTTACCTTTGTCATTAAGTGAAGAGGACATGGAACCTTGACAACTAGCTCAGGAGTTTTTCTAGGCATACATACTCATTAAAAAAATAGAGAGAAGAAACCAGAAATGTTAAATTGCTCATAGGCCACCACAATATTTTGATCAACTACCATCTTTAAAACTTTAATTTCTGTACATAATTTATGGCATGGAAAAATTGAGGATTATTTTTCATGGCTTCATTATCATTTTTAATCCTCATTGTAAAAAGAAAATTTACAAAAGCTTTTGTAGTGAAGAGTCAATCATTGTTACTTTCATTTTATAGAAAAGGTAACAGATGAAATGAGGGAAAATTCCATCACCCACTTTTTAAATGAATCATAACATCAAAGAGTTATTTGAGCTGAAAATACCTTTTAAAAAGCTTGCATTTGTTGAATAAATTTCTAAAGTTACCACAGATTCTAGCATTCGGCTTTATTCTAAAGTTTTCATAACGTGGTTAAGGAAATTAAGGAAAACACTGCAGTTACATCTGATACTGAATTGCAAATAGTATATAGCTGCAGCACCACCAAATTTCAATATCACCAATATTAGATAAAATGACATCGAAATATATGGGATACTATAAGCCACTTTGGTTCTCTAGTCTGCAATGGGCTTGGGAATTGAGTGAAGGAGACTGAATCTTTTCTAACATATCCTCACTGAGCCCTGCACTACCCATACTTCCCCAGATTCCCCCCTTTCCCTAATATTAACAGTGCAACAAAAATCCAGGAGTACTGTGGTTTCTGGGCAAGTATAGATCAGGTCTTGGGAAATCACTAGACACTAATATTTTATGCATTCCTTGGGTAGAAACCTGTAAAGATAATAACAATTTGATTGATTGATGTCAGCTTTGTATCAGTTTATAATAATCATGTCTATTCCTTATAACAGTCCAATATGCTAGGCAATAGTAGGTCTATTTATGAAAGACAAAAAAAAAACTGAGTCTCAGATTTTTTAGGAGTTAGAAATCGAAATAAATGTTCCTTTGATTTAATTATAAATTCCATGATCTTCTAATATCTAAATTAAATTCTACCTACTGTTATTTAGACTTTTTTTGTTTGTGCTTTTGTCCTACCCTTGGAGAAAAGCAGATGTAGGGTTTCTGGTTCTCAAACTAATTTTTGTTTTATTTTTCAATCCATATTATTTCTATTAAAACTAATAGTATAAACTGAACTTTCTTAAACCACAGAAATACCCCAGTGTGTTTTGCTGGGTAAAATTCAATAGTGGGGCAACGGCTCAAATGAGTTAATAGTCTGACCACTTTAAACTAATCTTCTGTTTCCTTCATCTTTCTTCTTTCTTTTAAGAAGACATGTGAAAAGAAGCCTGATGTAGCATCACAGAAAAACATTAAGGTACATTATATTCTTTTTCCATCACTTTCTTGTAACAAATAATCAAAATGGAAAGTAATTTGTGGAGGAATAGTAGATTTTTATTATCGTGGGAGACAATTGTCCACACTAATATAGGAAGGAAAGTGTTTCCTCGTTAGGAAAAAAGTTGCTAAAATATATTCACAACTTCAGCTGGATATAAATAAAAATGACAAAGATGTTTTGGGATCAATTTTTCCTTCATAATGCTAGGCTGCCCTAGCCCAAAGCTCAGGTATTTTTTGCTGTTTATTTATTTCTGAGAGAGATAGAGAGAGACTGTGTGTGTGTGAGTGTGTGTGTGTGTGAGGAGGGGAGGGGCAGAGAGAGACCGAGACACAGAATCTGAAACAGACTCCAAGCTCTGATTGGTCAGCACAGAGCCCAGTAATGTGGTGCTTGAACTCAGAGGGTATGAGATCATGACCTGATTCTACCTGATTCTTCCTCATCTTCCCTCTTCTCTCCATCTTCCTTCTATGTCTCTCATTCTATTAAATCAAATACAAAGGTCTTTAAGTGTGCATCAAAGGCAAGGAAATTCTGCTGCTCTATGGCATCTAACCTTCAACTGGAATTTTTGCTTGGAAAACTATATTGATGGACTCTGTTAACATTCACTCTTGCTTTACCCTTAGGACATATGACATACATTCATAAATTTTAAGGACTATTTCTTCTCTTGATCCCTCAGCCAGAAATACATCTTGATATGTGAAGCTGTAACCATTTCTTTACTAAAAATATTTATATACCTGGGGACCCACTGTATGTGCTCTGAAATATTATCAAGTAGCAGCACATTTAGTCTCACAGAAGAAATAAAAATAATAAAAATAAAGTAAAATAAAAAATAAAAGAAAAATAAACAATTTTAGGTCATCTGTTATAATTTATTCTTTTTTTAATGTTTTATTTATTTTTGATACAGAGAGAGACAGAGTATGAGAAGGGGAGGGGCAGAGAGAGAAGGAGACACAGAATCCGAAGACAGGCTCCAGGGTCTGAGCTGGCTGTCAGCACAGAGCCTGACGTGGGGCTCGAACCCACGAACGTGAGATCTGACCTGAGCTGAAGTCGAAGGCTTAACCAACTGAGCCACCCAGGTGCCCCTGTTATAATTTATTCTAAAAATTCCGTATATGTTATGCATGGAGGACAGGCAGATAACTTGGGAAATGTGACTTATGTTTCTTCTTTGAGGGACAACTAAGTTAAAGAAGTTTTCTCTTTCAACACAATTATAGCTTCCCATTAGTGAGAATATTATGCTCTTTCCAAAGAACCTCCCTCTGATAACAAGAAAAGTATTACTAGACAGACACATGGAAGCAAGATGTGCTCCTCGTTTTTTAGGAACTCCTATGGCAAAGATGTGAGAAAGAGAGGCATATGTGAAAAGTGGTGATGGAGGCTTAAGAACTGATAGCAAGTTGAGGGATGTTCCTCTAAACATATCCCTAGAGAAGTGAGGATTGATCTTATCAACCTTTTAAAAGAAAAAATCTGAGTGATTCAGGCAACAATATTGAGTTTACTCAGGAATAGTTGAGGAATCGCAAATTGTGAAAAGCAAACTATGGTAAACCATGGGCAAGTCTGGAGAACAAAGGAAGAGAGCATCCTTTTATAAAGGAAAGAAGGAAGTTGGGAAGGGCTGTTTTGAACCAAAGTTTATTCAAAGAAAATGAAAGTTTAATGTGGTGGCAACTTTCTCATTGGCTGTAGGCCAGCACAACTTGCAGTTGTTCAGGCAAGAGAAAGTCATCCTTGTTCTGCTGGAATATGCAAACTGCAACAAATGCTAAGTACATGAGAGCCCTCCATTCAAGGCTTTCAGACTCCACTCTTGAGTTGTTTCCTTCACACATTTTTATAAGCTCCATATACAAGATCATAGCAATAATTAAAGAAATTCCTGCTCGGCTTCCAGTTTGCATGGTTCATAATATCAGACATTTAATTTTTTTCATGTCTCATAAAACTGGCCATGTGCCTAATTTATGAAGTTGACTTAATAAAAAGAAGAGCAGATAGAAAGATTCAGGATTTGGAAGCCTCTTATTGGGTTACTCCAGAGAGGTGTTTTTGTTTCTGTTTTTGTTTTTTGAGATGAAGGCCATAGCTCTAATGTCAGATCACATAGCCCATGGCTACAGACTTTGATAGCCAGGGTACAAGCAGCAGCTGCACCCTTGATACAAGGCTAAACTCAGAGTGATAACTCATTAACTGAATAAGGAGAGTATGTCACTTTGTAACATTCTACTGAAGTAGCAGAGGCAGCAGCAGGAAGCTAAGCAAACTTTTCTTGTGCATTGGCAGACTGCAAAGCTTTGCAGCAATGCTGGGACCTTTCTGTTTATCTAGTGATATTGGATGAACATGGGATCAAGTCAAGTGTGAAGTTAGCTGTTCAGGATGGACCCACTGAAAGCATCAGAGAGTCATTCTGATTTGGGTTCTCAAGATCTGTTTATACTAAAGGTAAACCAGTATGAATTGGCTAAGCTGTATAGAACCTAAATGTTTCACCAGTGAGACATGTCACAAAACTGAATGTACCACAAAGTGGAAGGATTTCAAAAGTAAGCCCATTGGCTGCAAAATATACAAGCTCTCATATTTCTACCCAAACAGTAATTGTTCCTGGGAAGTATTTTTGGATTGTTTACAAAGGTAAACATATTTTCTTACTGTCCACATTTATTCTAGCCAGATCTTCAAGTTAAAGTGCTATAATTAACTCTTCAGGTTCTGGGGCAAATACAAACTGGATAGAAGTATAATGAAACTATTAGCTTACATCCTTATTGCTTGTCATTGTTTTGCATACAGTATCTCATTTAAGTCTCATGACAATCTTCTGAAGGGGATCCTATGGCTCAGATATCAGGTCTGTCACGATTTTTCACTATGCTAATTTCCTCCAATATACTTAAAGTCTAAAACTCCTTTAGGTCTTATCTACTATCTGAGTAGAGACTACACAGAAAATAGAGTGAATGAGAGGATATATATTGCCATGTTCAATTTTTAATTTGCTTCTAGTGCATAGCTTTGATGTGGAAACATTGGCTTTGAACAAATGGTCAAGAAAAGAACTCTTAAGACATTTGTGGTGCAAAAACGTGGTTTTACTAAAGCACAGGGACAGAACCCATGGGCAGAAAGACTTGCACTGGGGTTGTGACGGGTGACTTATATACTTTCAAGTTGGGAGGAGGTTAAGGATAGCTCTGATCCCCAAGGAATTTTGGAAACAAGGTTTCCAGGACCCTGAGAAGTTTATCTGTTGTTAGGAAAAGGTCATTAATTACTGTTTAGTAAGCCCTCAGTCATGAGATCCTTCAGATATGTATCAGTGGGCCATATACTTGATGGATTATTGCTAAAATACATTTAGGGAGTAGAGATAAAGGAAGTTTCCAAAGGGATTTTTATATGTTAAAGTAGACTTACAGGATCCTGATGGGTTGGGACAATGTTAAGCTAAGATTCCCTTTTGCCCTTAGGAAAGTGCCAACATCGAGGCAGCTGAGCTCCCAGAGTAAGGTCATTCTGACTATTTCAAGAACTTGTTAATGGGTTATTCGTAAGGAAATTTAATTTTTTCTTTTGCCTTTGTTTGCCACATCAACTTCAACTTTGTCCTTACAAATATGCCTCTGAAAGGAGGGAAGAGCAGCTGCAAAATAAAGTGAGAATGGATGGTCTGAGATGCAGATGCATTTAGACAAATCGATGTGTTAGCTGCAGTCCTATTTTATGAAAAAAAGGACCAGTTTCCATTTCCAAACGTGAGACTATAGAGTGTATACATTGCCAAAGCCTTGGAGTTTCTAAATTGTAATGACCAATTATTCTCTGCTGAAGAGACATGCCGAAGTATTTCCCCATGTTGTCTCTGCACAAAAATGTGAGAAATAATATTTTCAGATGTTTTAAATTTAAAAAGTTGTATCATATTGCATTGTGCCTTTTCGATTAGATCTACATTTAGCATAAGAAGCTATAATGGATGCAAGAATGCTTTATTTTAAGCATTCTTTCAAGGAAGTTTTTCAAGGAAGTATAAAGAACTAATATATTTATAAGCCTGCTAAATATGGTATATACAATTGTATAGCTTATAAATAATTTACAATATATTTACAGCAAAGAAGTTAAAACACATCAATGACTTACAAATGCATTTATTGTAATTCTGTATTCATAAATTTTATTATAAAGTGACTTAAGTATATTCAAGTGCACATATATAATGAAATAGAAGCTCCAGGAATAGCAATCAATGTGTAGTAAATGTTGACCAGATAAAGCTATGGTAAAGACATTTTGTGTATAGACAAATCCAACTACAGTTAATAAGCCCTTAAAAAATCCAGAGCACTTGATGGAAAAGTAAAATCGCATGAGAGGAAAAGAATTTTGTATCACTGATCAAGCAGCTTAAACAGAAGAGAGGGCTTACACAACATTTCTCCTCTGTCTACTGAGATCATTTTCCATGGACTTACCTAACGCTTCTCCAAACCTGATCCCTCCATACACAGCCCATTATATGTAAAACTGCATAGACTTGCTGAGTGGATCTTAAAGATATTTTCTACAGGACCATATGAAATACTTTCATCTCTCTCTTTTTTTTTTTTTCTCAGCAAACAATCCCAAACTCTAAAATCTGCCATTGTGTTTGAGAAGCCCTAAATTCTCCATAACTTGCATCTTAGAAGTGATTTGATGCTGGTCATCATGTTCATATTTTCCTACAATGAGGATCCAGAGATAACTAAGACATACACAGTTTATTAATACCTTGCCATATATAAATTCTCAAGATAAATGTACAGGTTCTCTATCAATTAAACCTCAAATTTCAAGAAGTTTTTCATGTGAGCCATATTAATCTCTTCCCAACTAATGCTTTTATCTTGCAGTGTTTTTGTATCCATATTTATGAGCTTTAAATATGTTTTCATATTAAAGCTATCCAAGCATATATTTATTATCTATTTTGATTTGAGGAATTCTAAAAGATAAGCCTAAGAGTCTTAAATTTTTTAATTGTCCTACCACACATCAAAGGTGCTTAGTAAACACACCTGTTTGATAGATCATACTTCAACTTTCATAGTGCAGCCCTCACAATATGGACTGCACACTATTATTTGTGATGCTGGAAGAAAGCATTTGTATAAAATGTAAAAAGCAGTAAATCGACCTCCTTCATTTAGATACATACCTGTGGATTTGATCTGAAGTCAATCACTTAGTATGACAGAGGCCGCTGTGCTTTCTGTTGCAGGGTAGAAGCTAAGCCAAGATGAAGAGCTGCAATCAGAAATCATACCAAAAAGTGGGGTGCAGCAAAAAGGAAGGATAATCCAAAACTTGCATAATACTCACTCAGTCCATGGAAAAGTTTTGATCTCAGCCCTTTGAAACAAAAGAATAAATGCAAACTTGATTCTGTTCTCAACTGGGACTGTAAGAGCTGAGGTTTTCATGTGTTATAATGTACAGAAATTGGAAACACAGGATAAAATAAGGCTTTTCTGTTCATTGTTATGTACTGCTTTTATCTTCCAAAAGACTCATTCCTTGAAATGGGCAAAACTCAATGGCTTCTTTGTGATTTATATGAACTACTCTGTGTCTCTGACCTTTTTCTTGCAAATCTGACTGCCAGCATGATTACTGATTCAAAATATTCAAACTCAGGATGTTGAATTTCCACTGTAAGGCACAATTAAAAAACCTAAATGAACTTTAAACTTTCTCACCTGAATTAACACATACACTAAATTTATTATGCTGTTTTGCACAATTATGGAGAGAACAAAGGAAAGAACTCTATAGGTTGAACAGTAAATTCAATGTAGGGAGCATTTTAAAGGATTGGGATTGATTTTTACCTGGATTCTGGAACTTCCCCAATTATGAATATTGTCCTCAATATCTCAACTATCTCATCTTTTGAAAGATGGAAGAGTTCTAACTAGATGCTGGCAGAACTGCAGCTGTTAGAGCATGCCAGCCAACCTAGTAGCGAAACCAGGAAAGCACAGAACTAGAAATCTGTATGCTTTCCCTCCTCTTGCCTAACCTTCTGTGTATGGACACAGAGCATTAAAGTTGTGCATCTGTGCTAATAATGCTCTACAGAAGGGGTCAGTTGTCTTCAAATGTAATTCATTTCTTTGCTGTCAATGGTTATAGCACATTACTGAAGCAGAAGAAGGAGCTTTGGGATGGCGACATAGTGTGGAGAAGAGACATTACCCTGTGTTTTTACAAAACAATACAAACCCATGATGTCACCATGATGATTTGGGCTTGGTAGGTACTCTCTAAAATCCACCTGCATTGTTTCAATTATCAGTTTGCAGGTGGAAAGCAGTAAGTGGCACATGTATTGTTTTGAACTCTTTGTATCTGCAATGTGAAGCAGAATTTCTAAAAAAAAAAAATAATAATACATAGCAATATTGACATGATAACCTGCCTGTGTTTCCAAAAGCAATTTTGTTCGATGGAACAGCCTCCATTTTGGTCCAAAACATTTACAAGAAATAGGGGCAATCTCTGTACTCAACTCATATTTATTCTTAATATGCAGAGGTACAGAACATTTTAGAACTAAAACTAAAAAAAAAAAAAAAAAAAAAACCTAACAAATTAAACCAAGCACAGACATTTACAAGCCTCTGGAAACAAGCAGACATTTCACTAAAAGTGGCAGCCACTGTGGGAAAGACTGCAAGCAATTTTCCATCAAAGTCTCATTTAGGTTAAACCATTAACATAGTTAACTGGTGATGTGTCTTCTAGTTTCCATCAGGGAAATGTTTCATTGAAAAATCATGTCATCTGTCTTTGAACCTTCTGGAAAAGTTCCATTAGACATAATTTTGTGTGCTTGTTTGTATAGTTGTTTTTCCTAAACCCATGAGCAGGAAAATTGAAAACTTTCCCAGGGATAAGTCAAGATCCAGTTAGAAAAATATTTTATTTTAAAAGTCAAGGTCATAAATAGGGGCCAGGATGGTGTAGCAGCATGGAAGTGTTTTGCATCACTTGTCCCTGAAATGCAGCTAGATCAACACCAAATCATCTTGCACACCTACTAAACTGATCTTTGGATTAACACAACAATCTGCATGACTTGAACCACAAAACTCATCAGGTGTATGGCATAGGGAGGTGAACTGAGGGAGAGAGAAGCTGTGGAGGGGAGGGAGCTGTTTTTGCTTGCAGAGAGAGGACAGAGACGGGGTGAGAGCACAGAAAAAACATGCCCCACAAAAGCAGCTGGAGAGAAAAGGTGGAAACACCCAAAAGTGAATTAACAAGAAAGGGAGAAAGGAGAAAGGAGGTTTGGATACCATTAAGAATCTATGAATAGTGGAGCTCAGAGTCTGAAAATTTTCAATTTGATACCTGGTGGAGCTCTTGTGGGAAGGGTGAATCCCCAGGAGCAGACAGTGAGATCTACAGGGTCCTTGACCACACGGGGAGAGGTGGTTCCCCTACTGAGAGTACATTTGATAGGGGCTTTGAGGCCTCCCCACAGCAAAAGTTCCGAGCAAACCCCAGAGAAGAGCCATATTTATGATATTCGGACAAGGGCTTTAGTGGTGGTGAAGCCTGGTGCCAGATGTGTGTTGTGATTTACCATAGTCCCTGAAATGGTGCTGTTACAGGGATCATGCAACCTTTTTCTGGGGCGTGCTGGCACCCAGCTGCAGTCTCTGGGCTTCTGCAGCAGTGGAATCATGGAAACATTGCTGGGGGCAGGCCAGCACCAACTCGTTGCTTGGCAAGAACTTCCCCCAGAGTATCTGAGCAGATCAAAGCCACAGGGCCTTGAGAAGTGCAGGGTTTAGAAACAACCCCACGTGAGATTAAACTAGGGAAGTAGGTACCATTTGGCAGGCTGATGTCTTGGTCACAGACTGGGTAGAAGCAGGGAGTAGACAGAGACTAGAGACAAAGGAGCAATGCTTGATTGCCAGTTAGTGAGAGCACAGAGTTCTGATACTAGAGAATGGGTAGCTGGTCAACACCATTTTCGACTGCCCAGTGCATGTGTGTACACGTGTACACATGCCACAATGATCCACTCCAGTAAACTAAGCAGCGCTACACCAAGCCCTGTCCAAATGTGCTAACCATGCACTAGATGAAATCCACAGATATCTCCACCTGCTTAGTTTATGGATTATAAAGTACTTCATAGTTTTACTTACAGGAGAAACTGGATGTAATTTCCATTCTGTTCAGGGTCCATCTATTCAATTTTTTCTTTACTTACTCTTGAATACAGAAAGAGAAAAAATGTGTGTCTGTTTTATTAAAAAGATTTTTCTTTATTTTATTCTACTATATATTTTTTACTTTCTTGGTAAATTTTTTATTTTATTATATTTTCATCATTACATTTTACTTAATTTATTTTTTAAAATATTTAACATTTCCTTTTTTTTCTTTTCCTTTTTTCCCTTTTCCTTCCATTTTCCTCTATTATAGCCAGTTTCTTTCAACAACCAGACCAAAACACACCTAGGGTCTAGTATCCTTTTTTGATTTTTTGTGTTGTTTTAAATTTTTACTTTTTATTTTATTCTTTTCTTTCCTCTGAAATGACAAAATGAAGAAAGTCACTGGAAAGAAGAGCAAGAAATGACAGCCAGGGACTTAACACAATACAAGCAAGATGTCTGAACCAGAATTTAGAAACACAATAATAAGAATGTTTGCTGAGGTTGAGAAAAGGCATAGAATCCTTTTCTGTGGAGATGAAAGAAGTAAAATCTTGTCAGGATGAAATTTAAAATGCTATAACTGAGATGCATGTGAATGGATGACATAGTGGCAAGTATGGGTTAAGCAGAGAAGCAAATCAGCAATACAGAGCTCAAATTTATGGATAATAATGAAACATTAAAAAAAGAGCAAAAATAAGACAAAAGAGCACAATATAAGAATTCGAAAACTCAGTGACTCATTAAAAAAGAATAAAATCTGAATCATAGGGGTCCCAGAAGATGAAGAAAGAAAAAGGAGTAGAAGGTTTATGTGAGCAAATCATAGCAGAAAACGTTCCTAACCTGGGTAAAGACACAGACATCAAAATCTGGAAGCACAGAGTGCTCCTATTAGACTCAACAAATCCCGACAAATCAACAAGCCATATCACAGTCAAATTCACAAAATAGACAGACAAGGAAATAATTGTGAAAGCAGAAAGAGATAAAGAAGTCCTTAACCTTCAAAGGAATAGATCAGGTTAGTAGCAGACTTATCCGCAGAAACTTGGTAGGCCAGAAAGGAGTAGCAGGGTATATTCAATGTGCTGAATCAAAAAAATATGTAGCCAAGATTTTTTTATCCAGCAAGGTTGTCATTCAAAATATAAGGAAAGACCAAAAGTTTCCCCAGACAAACAAAAACTAAAGGAGTTCATGACCACTAAACCAGCCCTGTAAGAAATTTTAATGGGGACTCTGAGGGTAGAAAAGATGAAGAACAAAAAAAGGGGGGGGATTAAAAGCAACAAAAACTAGAAAGGACAAGAGAACATCAACAGAAATTCCAAGTCTAAAGGAAAGACAATGGCAATAAATTCATATCTTTCCGTACTTACTTTTAATGTCAATGGACTAAATGCTCCAATCAAAAGACATAGGGTAACAGAATGAATAAGAAAACAAGATCCATTTATATGCTTTTTACAAGAGACCCACTTTAGACCTAAAGACATCTTCATATTGAAAGTAAAGAGTTGGAGAAACATCTATCATGCTAATGGTCACCAGAAGAAACACAGAGTAGCCATACTTATATCAGACAATCTAGACTTTAAAATAAAAACTGTAACAAGGGATGAAGAAAATGATTTTATCATAATTAAGGTATTTATCCATCAAGAATACAAAACAATTGTAAACATTTATGTCCCCAACGTGTCAGGACCCAAAAATATAAATCAATTAAACACACACGTAGAAAATCATTGATCATAACACCATAATAGTAAGGGACTTCAATACCCCTCTTAGAGCAATGGACAGATCATATAAGTAGAAAATGAACAAAGAAACGATGGCGTTGAATGACACACTGGACCGGATGGACTTAACAGATCTAGTCATAACATTTATCCTAAAGCAACAGAATACACATTCTTCTCAAGTGCACATAGAACATTCTCCAGAATAGATCACATACAGGGACACAAATAAGCCCTCAACAAATACAAAAAGATCAAGATCATATCATGTATATTTTCAGACCACAGCACTATGAGAATCGAAATCAACCACAAGAAAAAATATTGGAAAGACCTCAAATACTTGGACACTGAAGAACATCCTACTAATGAATGAATGGTATAACCAAGAAGTTAAAGAGGAAATTAAAAACTACATAGCAGGGTACCTGAGTGGCTCAGTCAGTTGAGTGGCCAACTTCGGCTCATGTCATGATCTCATGGCTCATGAGTTCAAGCCTCGTATCAGGCTCTGTGCTGAACTCTAGCTCAGAGTCTGGAGCCTGCTTCAGATTCTGTGTCTTTTTCTCTCTCTGCCCCTCTTTTGTTCATTCTGTCTCTCAAAAATAAATAAATCTAAAATAAATAAATAAATAAACAAACTACATGGAACCCAATGAAAATAAACTCATCAGATCCCAAAACCTCTGGGATGCAGCAAAGTGTTCATAAAAGGAAAATATATAGCAATCCAGACCTTCCTAAAGATGGAAAAATGGTCTCAGATACGGAACCTAACTTTACCCTTTAACGAGTTGGAGGAAAAACAGCCAATAAAACCCAAAACCAGCAGAAGACAGAAATAATAAAGATTAGAACAGAAGTCAATGCGATCAAAATTAAGAAACAAAACAAACAGACAAAAAAAAGCAGTAGAAAAGATCAATGAATCCAGG
The DNA here is from genome assembly GCA_004023845.1 of Helogale parvula. Classification (NCBI taxonomy): domain Eukaryota; kingdom Metazoa; phylum Chordata; class Mammalia; order Carnivora; family Herpestidae; genus Helogale; species Helogale parvula. The sequence continues at coordinate 22,101 of PJEM01006678.1, read as the reverse complement.
AGCTTGTTCTTAAAAGAATTAACACAACTGATAAATTGCTAGACAGTTTGATCAAAATGTAAAAGGAGAGGACCCAAACAAATAAAATCAAGAATGAATGAGGAGAGATCACAACTAACACTGGAGAAATACAAACAACAGTAAGAGAACATTATGAGAATTTATATGTCAATAAATTGGGCAATGTGGAAAAATGGATACATTCTTTGAAACATATTAACTACCAAAACTGAAACAAGGAGAAATAGAAATTTTGAATATGTCCTTAACCAGTAAAGGAATTGAATCAGTAATCAAAAATCTCCCAACAAAAAGAAAAAGGAAAAAAAGAAATACAAAACAGGAGGTATTACAATCCCAAACTTTAGCCTCTACTACAAAGCTGTAATCATCATGTCAGTATGGTACTGGCACAAAACCAGACACTGAGATCAATGGAACAGAATAGAGAAGCCAGAAATAGACCCACAAACATATGGCCAACCAATCTTTGACAAAGCGGGAAAGAATATCCAATGGAAAAAAGACAGTCTCTGTAACAAATGGTATTGGTAATACTGGACAGCAACATGTAGAAAAATGAACCCAAACCACTTTCTTACACTATACACACACAAAAAATAAACCTTCAAAAATACAAAGACCTAAATGTAAGATATAAACCCATCAAAATCTTAGAGGGGACAACAGGCAAAAACTCTTTGATCTCTGCCACAGGAACTTCATACTCAACACATCTCTGGAAGTAAAGAAAACAAAAGCAAAGTGAACTATTGGGACCTCATCTAGATAAAAAAGCTTTTTTCACAGTGAAGGAAACAATAAGCCAAACTGAAACGCAACCAACGAAATGGGAGAAGATATTTGCAAATGACATATCAGTTAAGGGTTAGTATCCAAAATCTATAGAAAACATATCAAACTCAACACCGAAAAACAAAAAATTCAATGAAGAAATAGGCAAAATAAATCAATAGACACTTTTCCAAAGAAGACATCAAGATAGCTAGAAGACACATGAAAACATGCTCAACATCACTCACCATTGGGAAACTACAAATTAAAAACACAATGAGATACCACATCACGCTTGTAAGAATGGCAAAATTAACTCAGGCAACAACAGATTTGGAAAGGATGTGGAGTAAAAGGAACCCTTTTGCACTGCTGGAGGGGATGCACACTGGTGTAACAACTCCAGAATGTATAAGGAACTCACCAAACACCACAGCACTAAAACAAATAGTCCAGTGAAGAAATAGGCAGAATACATGAATAAATACTTCTCCAAAGAGGACATCGAGATGGCCAAATGACACATGAAACAATGCTCAGCGTCACTCATCATCAGGGAAATATAAATCAAAACCACACTGAAATACCACATTCCACCAGTCAAAATGGCTAAAATTAACTACCCAGGAATAACAGATGTTGGTGGGAATACAGAAAAAAATGAAATATTTTGCACTGCTAGTGACAATGCAAACTGGTGCAGTGTCCTTGGAAAACAGAATGGAAGCTCCTCAAAAAACAAACAAACAAACAGACAAAACAAAGAAACAAACAAAAACAGAAGTACCCTATGACCCAGAAATTGCACTACTAGGTATATATCCAAGAGATAAAGGTGTGCTGTTTCAAAGAGGCACATGCACCCCAATGTTTTAGCAGTGCTATTGACAATAACCAAAGTATGGCAAGAGCCCAAATGTCCATTGACAGATGAATGGATAAAAGAAGGCATACATATGCAATGGATGTTACTCAGCAATCAAAAAGAATGAAATGTTGCCATTTGCAACAATGTGCATAGAACTAGAGAATGTTAAGCTAAGCGAAATAAGTCATCCAGAGAGAGACACATGTAATATTATTTCATTCATATGTGGAATTTAAGATACAGAGTCATCAGGGGACAGTGATTTAATCAGCCATGCCTGAGTAAAACGAAGCCTCTGTAGAAACACAAAAGAACTTCCAGGTTAGTGAAGTAAAGGAGATTTCCAGAGAGGTGTGCCTGTAGAGGGCGTGGATGTTCTGCAGCCTTTCCCCAGATCTGCCCTATGTTTCTCTTCAATCTGGCTGTTTTTGACTTGCACCCTTTATAACAAACCAGCCAGCAATCTAGCTACCTCAAGAAATAAGCCAAAGTACACATGGTGGAGAGTCCCAAATATCGATACAATTAGGGAAATAAAATAATCAAAAGCATAACAAGAGAAACCGAGAGACACCATTAAAAGAACACTTCATGAAATGATGGGCCTTGGACAGTCAATGAGCCCCCTTTAATAGAGCAATACTAACAGGTGCACAGTGCATAACAAGCTTTTAAAACTCAAGAGACAGAAAGCTGGACAAAATGACAAAACAGAAGAACTCTTCTCTAAAGGAATTCCAGGAAGAAATCACAACCACAGAATTGCTCAAAACAAATATAAGCAACATAACTGAAAAAGAATTTAGAACTATTGTCATAAAATTAAACTCTGGGCTTGAAGAAAGCATCAGAGAAACTATTGATGCAAAGGCTAGGGACCTTCAAAATAGATGTGACAGGATAAAAAAGGCTATAAATGAGGTGCATAATAAAATAGAGACTGCCACTGGATGGATTGAAGACGCAGAGAGAATAGGTGAATTAGAAGACTCATTATAACAAAAGAGGAAGTCGAGAAAAAGAAAGAGAGATTTATCCAGAAACATGAAAGGGGAATTCGGACCTGAGTGATAGAATCAAAAGGAAAAATAGCCATATCTTAGGAGTTCCTAAAGAAGAAGAAGAAAGAGAAAAAGGTCCTGAAGGGGTGTTTGATCAAATTATAGCTGAGAATTTCGCTAATCTGAGGAAGAAAATAGGCACTGAAATCCAAGAGGCACAGAGAATTCCCACTCAGACGCAACTTGAATTGACATTCCGCATGACATATCATAGTGAAACTGACAAAATATAAAGAGAGAATTCTGAAGGCAGCTAGGGAATAAAGGGCCCTAACATACAAAGGGAAATCTATCAGAGTGCTTATAGACCTATCTACTAAAACTTGGCAGGCCAGAAAGGAAAGGCAGGAAATCTTCAACGTGATGAACAGAAAAATTATCCAGCCAACAATCCTTTATTCAATGATCTTGACATTCAAGATAGAATGAGAGATAAAGGTTTTCCCAAATAAACAAAAATTGAGAGAATTCATCACGACCAAACAAGTGCTACAAGAAATCCTAAGAGGGACTCTATGAGGGAAATGTACCAAGCAATATAAGATACCAGAGACACCACTACAAACTTGAACTCTACAGAGAACACAATGAATCTAAACCCACATTTGTCAGTAATAACACTGAATGTAAATGGACACAGGGTAAATGACACAGGGTATCACACAGGGTATCAGACACAGGTTATCATAATGAAAAAAAGCAAAATCTATCTATTTGCTGTCTGTAAGAGACTCATATTACACATGAAGAAACCTTCAGATTGAAAGCAAAGGGATGGAGAAATATTTATGCGACTGGATGTCAAAAGAAAGCTGCAGTAGCCATATTTATATAGGACAAACTGGACTTAAAAGTAAAAAAAAAAAAGCAATATAAGATGAAGAAGTACATTATATAATACTTACAGTTTCTCTCCATCAGGAATGGCTAACAATTATAAACATCTATGCACCAAATTTGGGAGCACCCAAATACATAAAACAATTTTCACAGATAGAAACAATCTTATAGATAGGGATATGCTTATTGCAGGGGATTTTAATACTCCACTGACAGCAGTGGATAGATCAACCAGACAGAATGTCAAAAGAGAAACAATGGACCTGAAAAGCATATTGGAACAGGAATTAATGTATGTATTTAGAACTCTGCATCCTGAAGCTAGGGAATTCACTTTCTACTCTAGTGTGCATGGTCATTCTTCAAGATAGATCACATACTTGGTCATAAAGCAGTCCTCCATAAATACAAACGATGTGAGATTATTCCATGCACACTTTCAGATCACAATGCTATGAAACTTGAAATCAATCACAAAAACAAGTCTGGAAAACCTCCAAACATGTAGAGGTTAAAAACTACTGTATTAAAGAATGATTGGGCCAATCAAGCATTTAGAGAAGAAATTAAAAAAATATATGAAAATGAAAATGCCACAATCCAAACACTCTGGGATGCAGCAAAGGCAAGCCTAAGAGTATATTGAATTCCAAGCCTATTTCAATAAACTCGAAAAAGTGCACATTCATATCTAACAAAGCACCGAAGGAATTTAGAAAGGGAACAAGAAGAGAACCCCAACCCAGAAGAATAAGAGAAATAATAAACGTTAGGGCAAAAATAGACTATATATAATAAAAAATTTGAATAGATGAAGGTTGGTTTTGAAACCAAGAGTTGGTTTTAAAAAAAAAAAAAGCGATAAACCTCTAGCTAGGCTCCTCAGAATGAAAAGAGAGAACACCCAAATAGATAAAACCATGAATAAAAATAGATCTATTACAACTGATCCCTCAGAAATACAAGCAATCATCAGAGATTACTATGAAAAATTATATCCAAACCAACTGAACAACCTAGAAAAAATGGACAAATTTTTAAACACACTTGCATTACCAAAATTCAAACGGGAAGAGATAGAAAACATGAATAGATAGATAACCAGTGAAGAAATCAAATCCATTATCAATAATCTCCCATGGAATAAGAGACAATGGTCAGATTGCTTCCCAGGGGAATTCTACCAAACATTTATAGCAGAGTTAATACCCATTCTTCTCAAGCTATTACAAACAATAGAAATAGAAGAAAAAGTTTTCAACTCATTCTACAAAGCCAGCATCACTTTGATTCCCAAATTAGATAGAGACCCAACAAAAAAAAAAAAAAAAAAAAAGAGAACTACCCACTGCTCTGTTCCATTGATCTATATGACTGTATTTATGTCATTAAACTTTGTGTTGATTACTATAGTTTTGAAATTTCGAACTGTAATGCCTCCAGCTTTGTTCTTCTTTATCAAGATTATTTTAGCCATTCAGGGAGTTTTGTGGTTCCATAGAATATGAGAATTTGTTTTCCTATTTTTAAAAAATGCCATAGGCATTTTGATAGAAATTTCATTGAATCTGTAAATTGCTTTTAGTAGTATAAGCATGTAGTCAGTAATATTATTCTAATCCATTAACACCAAATGTATTTCCATTTACTTCTCTTTTTTAATGTTGGTAATATTCATTGTATATTTTTTTTATTTCCTTGGTTAACTTTATTCCTAAGAATTTTTATACTTTTTGATGCTTTTGTAAATGAAGTAGTTTTGATAATTTTCATTTTATTTATTTATTTATTTGCTTGGTTATTTATTTATTTATTTATAGTTTATGGTCACACTTGTTTTACATATAACACCCAGTGCTCTTCCCCAAAAGTGTCCTCATCCATATCCATCACCCCCTTTTATCCCCCTCGCCCTTCAGCACTCTCTCATATTTTGCCTCCCTCCCTCTCACTAACTTTTTCCACCCTTCCCCTTTTCATGTTCCTCTGTTAAGTCTCTCCTGTTAGACTTATGAGAGAAAACAAATGATATCCCTTCATCTCTGCCTGACTTATTTCACTCAGCTTGACACCTTGGAGTTCCACTCATGTTGCCATAATTGGCCAGATTTCATTCTTTCTCATTGTCATGTATTATTCCATCGTATAGATAAACCATATCTTCTTGATCCACTCATCAGTTGACGGACGTTGAGGCACATTCCATGATTTGGCTATTGTTGAAAGTGCTGCTGTGAATATTGGGGTACATGTGCCCCTATTCATCAGCACTTCTGTATTTCTTGGGTAAATCCCTACCAGTACTACTGCTGGGTCAAGGGGAGTATTATTGTTAATTTTTGAGGAACCTCCACACTGTTATCCAGAGTGGATGTACCAGTTTACATTACCACCAACAGTGTAGGAGGGTGCTCATTTCTCCACATCCTCGGCAGCATCTATAGTCTCCTGATTTGTTCATCTTAGTCAGTCTGACCAGCAGGAGGTGGTATCTCAGAGAGGTTTTGGTTTGTATTTCTCTGATGATGAGTGATGCTGAGAATCTTTTCATGTGTCTGTTGGCCATCTGGATGCCCTCTTTGGAGAAGTGTCTGTTTATGTCTTCTGCCCATTTCTTCACTGGATTATTCGTTTTTCAGGTGTGGAGTTTGGTGAGTTCCTTGTAGATTTGGATACTAGCCTTTATACGATATGCCATTTGCAAGGATCTTCTCCCATTCTGTCGGTTGCCTATAAGTTTTCTTGATTGTTTCCTTTGCAGTGCAAAAGAATTTTATCTTGATGAGGTCTCAATAGTTCATTTTTGCTCTTGATTCCCTTTCCTTTGGGGATGTGTTGAGTAGGAAATTGCTGCGGTTGAGGTCCAGGAAGCTGTTTTCTGCTTTCTCCTCCAGGGTTTTGATGGTTTCCTGCCTCGTGTTTAACTCCTTCATCCAATTTGAGTTTATTTTTGTGTATGGTGTGAGAAAGTGTTCTAGTTTTATGCTTCTGCATGTTGCTGTCCTGTTATCCCACACCATTGTTAAAGAGGCTGTCTGTTATCCATTTGGTAGTCTTTCTTGTGTGTCAAAGACTAATTGGCAATGCACTTGTGGGTCCAGTTCTGGGTTCTCTATTCTATTCCATTGGTCTATGTGTCTGTTTTTGTGCCGATACCATACTGTCTTGATGATGACAGCTTTTTAGTAGTGGCTAAATTATGGGAATGAGATGCCTCTGGTTTTGGTTTTCAACTTCAATATTATTTTGGCTATTCAAGGACTTTTGTGGTTTCATATGAATTTTAGGTTAGTTTGCTCTAGCTTTGAGAAGAATGCTGGTGCAATTTTGATTGGAATTGCATTGGATGTGTAGGTTGCTTTGGGGAATAATGACATTTTAACAATGTCTATTTTTTTTGATCCATGAGAATGGAATATTTTTACATTGCTTTTTGTCTTCAATCTCCTTCAAAACTTTTCTATAGTTTTCATCGTACAGGTCTTTTACATCTTTGGTTTAGTTTATTCCTAGGTATTTTGTGTTTTTCCATGCAATTGTGAATGGAATCTGTTTTTCAATTTCTCCTTCTGTTGCTTCATTATGGGTGAATAAAAATGCGACCACTATCTGTACATTGATTTTGTACCCTAAGACTTTGCTGAATTCATGGATCAGTTCTAGAAGGCTTCTGGTGTAGTCGTTCAGATTTTCCATGTAGTGTATCATGTCATCTGCGAAAAGCAAAAGTTTGACTCCATCTCTGACAGTTCTGTTGCCTTTTATTTCCTTTTGTTGTCTGATTGTTGATGCTAGGATTTCCAGCACCATGCTAAACAACAGTGGTGTGATTGGTAATTGTTGTTCTCCTTATCTCATAGGGAAAGCTCTCAGTTTTTCCTCATTGAGGATGGTATTAGCTGTGGGCTTTTCATAAATTGCTTTTATGATGTTTAAGTAAGTTTCTTCTATCCCGAATTTCTTGAGGGATTTTATTAAGAAAGGATGCTGCATTTTGTCAAATGTTTTTTCTGCATCTATCAACAGCATCATGTGTTTTTTCTTTTCTTTTGTTAATGTGATATATCGCATTGATGGATTTGCAAATAATGAACCAGCCCTGTAACCCACGAATGAATCCCACTGATCATGGCGGATAATTCTTTTTATATGCTGTTGAATTCGATTTGCTAATTCTTTTTGAGGATTTTTGCATCAGTATTCATTAAGGATATTGGCCTGTAGTTTTTTTTGTTGTTGTTGTTGGATCTCTGTCTGGTTTGGGAATTCAAGTCATGCTGGCTTTGTAGAATGAGTTTGGAAGTTTTCCTTCTATTTCTATTTTTTGGAATAGCTTGAGAAAATGGGTATTAACTCTGCTTTAAATGTCTGGTAGAATTACCCTGGGAAGCCATCTGGCCCAGTGCTCTTTTTCCTTGGGAGATTTTTGATACCTGTTTGATATCTTCACTGGTTATAGGTTTGTTCATATTTTCTATCTCTTCCTGTTTTAATTTCAGTAGTGCATGTGTGTTTAGGAATTTGTCCATTTATTCTGAGGTTGTCCAATTTAATGGCATATAATTTTTCATAGTATTCACTGATAATTGTTCGTATATGAGGGTTTGGTTTTAATAGATCAATTTTCATTTTTGATTTTGTCTATTTGGATTTTCTCTCTTTTCTTTATAAGGAGCCTGGCTAGCGGTTTATCAAAATTTTTTCCCAAAAAACCAGCTCTTGGCTTCATTGATCTGGTCACCTGTGTGTGTTTTTTTTTTTAATTCAGTATTGTTTATTTCTGCTCTGATCTTTATTCTTTCTCTTCTCCTGCTTGTTTTGGGGTGCTCTTGCTGCTCCCCTTATAATTCCTTTAGGTACTCTGTTATATTTTGAATTTACACTTTTTTGAGTTTCTTCATATAGGCCTGGACTGCTATATACTTTCCTCTTAGGACTGCCTTTGATTTGTCCCAGAGAGTTTGGATTATTGTATTTTAGTTTTCATTTGTTTCCGTATATTTGTTAATTTTTTCTCTAAAAACCTGATTGACCCAATCATTTTTTTAGGGTGGTTTTTAGCTTCCACATGTTTGGAGGTTTTCCAGACCTGTTTCTGTGATTGATTTCACGTTTCATAGCATTATGATCTGAAAGTGTGCATGGTATGATCTCAATTCATCTATATTTATGGAGGGCTGCTTTATGACCCAGTATGTGATCTATATTGGAGAATGTGCCATGCATACTCGAGATCAAAGTCAATTCCCTAGCCTTGGGATGTTGAGTTCTTAAATATATCTGTCAAATCCATCTGCTCCAATGTGCCTTTTAGGTCCATTGTTTCTTTAGAGATTTTCTGTCCACTTCATCTATCCATTGCTGGAAGTTGAGCATTAATAATCACTGCAATTAGTATGTTGTTATGAATAATATTATTTCTGTTTGTGATGAATTGTTTTATGTATTTGGGTGCTCCCAAATTCGGCGCCTAGATGTTTATAATTGTTAGCTCTTCCTGATGGAGAGACCCTGTAATTATTATATAATGTCCTTCTTCATCATTTGTTACTGCCTTTAATTTAAAGTCCAGTTTGTCCAATATAAGTATGGCTACTCTTTTGACTTCCAGTCACATGATAGATATACCTCCGTCCACTTACTTTCAATCTGATGGTGGCTTCAGGTTTAATATAAGACTCTTGTAGACAGAAAATATATGGATTTTCTTTATCCATTCTGCTACCCTATGTTGTTTGATTGGGGCATGTAGTCTGTTTAAATTCAGTATTATTATTGAAATATATAAGTTTAGATTCATTGTATTCTCTGTAGTGTTCATGCTTGTAGTGGTGTCTCTGGTACCTTGTACTCCTTGCAACATTTCCCTTATAGTGTCCCTCTTAGAATTTTTTGTAGGGCTTGTTTGATAATGATGAATTCTCTCAATTTTTTTTTTGGGGGGGGGAAGCCTTTATCTCTCCATCTATTCTGAATAACAGGCTTGCTGGATAAAGGATTCTTGGCTACATATTTTTTTAATTTTCATCACATTGAAGATTTCCTGCCATTCCTTTCTGGTCTGCTAAGTTTCAGTAGATGGATCTGTAACCACTCTGATAGATTTCCCTTTGTATGTTAAGGCCCTTTTATTTCTAGTTGCTTTCAGAATTTTCTTTTTATCCTTATGTTTGCCAGTTTCACTATGAGATATCGTGCCAAAGGTCAATTCAAGTTGTATCTGAGGGGAGTTCTCTGTACCTCTTGGATTTCAATTTCTCTTTCTTTCCCTAGATTAAGGAAGTTCTTGGTTATAATTTGATCAAGCATCCCTTCAGGAACCTTTTCTGTTTTTTCTTCTTCAGGAATTCCTATGAGAGGGATATTTTTCTGTTTGATTGTCTCACTCAGGTCTTGAATTTTCCTTTCATGCTCCTGGATCAATGTCTCTCTCTTTTTCTCGGCTTCCTCTTTTTCTATAACTCTGTCTTCTAATTCACCTATTCTCGTCTCTGCCTCTTCAATCCGTGCAGTAGCAGCCTCTATCTTATTATGCACCTCATTTGTAGCATTTTTTAACTCATCATAGCTATTTCTAAGGTCCGTAGTCTGTGTATCAATAGCTTCTCTGAAGTCTTTCATGCTTCTCTGAAGAGCAGTGATGAATTTTTTGACAATTTTTCTAAAGTCTTGCTAAGTTATGTTGCTTTTATTTATTTTGAGCAGTTCTATAGCTGTGAATTCTTCCTGGAATTACTTTAGAGGAGAATTGTTTCGTTTCATCATTTTGGCTAGCTTTCTTTCTCTTGTCAGTTTTAAAGCCTGTCATGCACTCTGCACCTGTAATTATTGCTATATTACAGGAGGCTCATTGACTGCCCATCTCCTGTCCTTTCAGTATGTGTTCTTTTAATGGTGTTCCTTGGTCTCTCTTGTTGTGCTTTTGGTTACTTTATTTCCCTATTGATATTTGGGACTCTCCACCATGTGTACTTTGGCTTGTTTCTTGAGGTCTTCCTGAAATGGAAAACAGACAAACACCCAGGGAACAAAAGCATACGAATACACAGACAAATTAAACAAAGAAGCAAACCAGAAGGGAAAAAAGAAAGGAAGAAAAACAACAAAAGACAAAAGGACAGTCTAATTGAGTAAAACCAGAAATACCAGCTACCTATAAATAGTAGGGTGTGGACAGTGCTGTGGGAAGAGCATCTACAAAGAGAGAAGTGACCAGGGTATGGAGGAAGTGAAATTGAACTTTGACCAGGCAGAGAGACTAAAAGACTTAATTCAGTGAGGGAAAGAAGAGAATATGTTAAGAGGTGAGGAGAAGAAAAATGAATATAATGTTACCTAAAGAAGCTATATAGTCTGATTATTCCAGAGAGAGAAAGGAAGATAGCATCAAAAGAATGGATTAAGTATGACTGTTGGGGAAGCCAATATCCAGCATGTCCAGTCCAACAGAGAGGAGAGATAAGAATGAGACATGGGAAATATAATCTGAATAGCAAGATTTGATCTAATCATGGCAATGCATCAATGTTGGTCTTTCCTGGGCTATGGTGGTGAAAAAAAGGCAGCCATCCAGCACGGATGGGAGTGGTTTGGTGTAGGTAGGTCTAGGGGGCTCCTCTCCCAGGCCCTGCCTTGTTGGTTGTGGGGAGAAGAATGGCAGTACCTCAATGCTTTCTCAAACCAAGCATTCCAACCTCTTTTTTGTGTCTGATCTCCCTGTGCTTAGGGCGGGCCAAGTTGTATTTTCCAAGCTCTGCCTAGTTTCTAAATCCTGGTCCATACACTTTGATGCTACCACCTCAGATGAGATTTACTCCCAGAGGCCCACAGCTTCCTCGCCTGGGATTGAGTAGGGGGAGTCTGGGACCAGTTTCTCCTGGTTTCTCCTGGGATCAGTGTGCTGAACCCAAGGAAAACAAGCCAGCTAGAGGAAAGATCTCTCTCCCCATGCCCTAGGGTTATAGATGGGAATGATAGGATTCCCACTTGTCCCAGGCCGAGATTTTTCTCTTCTCTAGAGACAGCTCTATGAGCTTTTCAGCATCCTTTTTTCTTCCCTTAGACTCTCAGCAGTTTTGTGCATTCTCCTTGGCTTATACGGTGGGGGGAGGGTTCCTTCCCCTCAGAGCCTCCAGGTCTTGGCCCATTTTTATCTTCCCCAGTTCTCACTCACTTGTGCACCTATAAGCTGTAATCATTGTGGACTCTGTGTCTTTTCCTCCCAGATTCTTGCAGTTCAGAGTATTGTGGCTCCAGTCCTTCTTAGTTTGGTAGATGCAGGTGAGTGAATATTACAGAGCTCCTTGCTTCTCCGCCATCTTGCCCTTCCTCTCCGTTAATTTCCTTTTTAGATTGTTGCTAGTGTATAGAAATGCAACTGATTTTTGTATATTTTTTTATTCTGAAACTACTGAATTCATTTATTACTTGCAACATTTTTTCTTTTGTGAAGTCTTCAGGATTTTCTACATATAAGTTTGTTACCTGTGAACAGAGATAATTTTACATCTTCCATTTTGATTTGGATATCTTTTCTTATCTCATCTAACCCTTCAGTTAGAACTTCCAGGACTATGTTGAACAGAAGGGAGAAAGGACAATAGGCCTTGTTTCTGATCTTAGAGGAATCTTTTTCAGTTTTTCTCTATTGAGTAGTAACCATTAGTTAACTATGAGCTTTTCATATATGGCCTTTATTCTAGTGAAATATTTTTCTCTGAGTTTTTTGAATATTTTTGTCATGAACGAGTGTTGAATTGTGTCCAGTTTTTTGTAATCTATTGATACTTTTATATAATTTTTATGTTATTAATCATTTACGTAGTATATTATTGCATTAAATGATTTCATATATTGAACCGTACTTACATTCCAGGCATAATCTCAATTAGTCATTGTGTATGATCTTTTCAATGTGTTGTAGAATTGAGTTTGCTACTATTTTAGTATTCTTGCATCTAGGTTCATCAGGTAGTATGACCTGTGGATTTTTTGTGTTGTATTGCATTTCTGTGTCTTTGATATCAGCATAAAGCTGGATCCATAAAATGAAATTGAAAATGTTCTTGCCTCTTCAGTTTTTTTGGAACAGTTTGAGAAGGTTTGGAGTAATTCTTTAAATGTTTGGTAGAATTCTTAGTGAATCTAGCACATTTGGACCAGTTTTCTGTTCGTACTTCCTGAATCTAGAAATTCATTTCTTTCCTTAGATTGGGAAAGTATTTGTCTGTTATTTCTTTAAATCAACTTTTTTTGCCCCTTGGTCTCTTCTCCTTCTTGTTCTTTCATTATATATATATATATATATATATATATATATATATATATATACACACATATATACATATATATGTATATGTATATGTATATGTATGTGTATATATGTATATATATGTATTGTTTTGCTTTATAGTGTGTTATTAAGTTCCTTAGACTCTTTTCATGCTTTTCACCCTTTTTTCCTTTTTGTCCCTCTGACTGCATACTTTAGAGTCATGTGTACTTGAGTTCACTCATTTTTTCTTCTGTTTGATCAAGTCTACTGTTGAAACCTCTGGTGAGTTTTTCAACTCAGTCATTATATTTTTCAACTCAAATATATGTGTATGTGTGTGTGTGTGTGTGTGTGTGTGTAATATAATTTCTGTCTCTTTGTTGATATTCTCATTTTGTTCGTGTACTGGTTTCTTGAGTTTACTGAATATTTTTACAATACTTATTTTGTATATTTTATCAGGTAATTTATATACCTTCATTTATTTATTATAATTTACTTTTTTATATAGTTTATTTATTTTCGAGACAGAGGGAGACAGAGCACAAGTGAGGGAGACACAGAATCTGAAACAGGCTCCAAGCTTTGAGCTAGCTGTCACCACAGAGCCCGATGCAGGGCTCGAACCCACGAACCATGAGATCATGACCTGAGCTGAAGCCCGACACTTAACTGACTGAGCCACCCAGTGCCTCAATTATCATTTTCTGTGTGTTTATTTTGTTTCTTTGAGGCACGTTTCCTTGTTTCTTTGTGTTCCTCATAACTTTTTGTTGGCATTTGCACATTTGACAAGTTTGCCCTTTCTCCTAGTTTTTACAAACTGACTTTACAAGGAAAGACCTTCTCTAATCAGCTTGGAAAGATTTTCTTGGGATCTCTGTGACATTTTTTGGAGGATGGATCTGTGTAAGAAATTCTTTAATTGTGAATCTCGCTGATTTCTTTTCCTGGAGCTTGTTATCTCTTGCTCCTTTTTTCCCCCTATATAATGTACTGTTGATTATCTGGGGCTCTTACCATCTGCCCAGCTCTCACATGTTCTCAGCAGATCCCAGGCTTCTAGGTGAAATATCGGATTCCATCTGCACTCCATTCCCTCAGGCAGCCACTTTACAAGTCGGGACATTGGATGGATGTTCCATTTTTCTCTTTATCCCCAAGAGAGAGACTATCAAGGTGTATTGGCCTGTATCTGATATATAGTGTATCCTCTGGAACAGTAGTAGGCCACCCACTCTTCCTTGTTCTTAGTGTCCCCCAGACATCCAAACTATTCTGGCTCCATCAATACTCTGAACGAGCCAAGACAAAAACCAGTCCCTTGAGTGGTTTTTCAAAAAGCTAGGAAATTGGATATACACTCCTCTCTCTTCTATGTTGTTCCTTTCCCTCCTTCAGGTAGAATTCACTAGGCAGGGTATTCTTTCCTGCTGGTGACCTATTCCAGATTGGAGGAAGGCCTTATACAGGTGAAGTGAAATTGCTCTTTTCACTATTTCAGTGCAACTATTCTTAGCTTTGTGCTCACCTGGGATATTGTCACTTCCTGACTCAAGAGTTCTCATAGGGCCATTTCTGCCTATATGTTGTTTTGAAGTCAGTGTAACTGTGGAAAAACAAGATATAAGATCTCGTATTCTGCCATCCTGCTGATATAACTGCAAAAGTTTACTGATTTTTTTCAGTAGTTTACAAACCCTTTTTAATTTTGTGCACAAAGTATCAAAAAAAATAAGTGTCAACCTATGTATCTTCTTCTTTTTTTTTTTTCAGACAGCATCTACATTTACCCAGAAATGAACCTGAATGTCTAGCCAATAAACAAAAATGCTGGTCACTTTAGACAACCAAATTGGATAACTGAGAAAAATTAAACAAAATAAAACAAAAACACCAACATATTCAATTAACTTAGAGTCACTTTCTTATTTTTACTTTTTCCTCTGTATCCAACTATTGTGTGCACCAAATTTTGAGAATCAAATGGTAGAGTGACCATATTTCCCTATCTGCCTGGAACAATCCTAGTTTATATCTCTCACCCTAGTCTAATTGTTGAAAGGTCTTCATTTTTATTTTCTATGATGTTCCCTTTGTGATGATAAATTGCATGGTCATTTGGACAATAAGACTTATAATGAAAAATAATAGTTTCTGGCCCTACCACTCCCTAATTCTGGTTCTCAATTCCCCAAGGCAAAAATGTTCAAGTTTTGGGGATGTTTTTTGGTATTTGCTTCCATGTATCAAATAATGTTTTCATTACAATTGATCAATTTATTAATGTTAAACATAATTAACGTTGTACCATGAACAAAGTGTAGTTAACTTTCTCATACAGCCTCCCTATATTACACATCCTTCCTTTTTCCTCATCTTATTAATGTAGATATTTCAAAACCTGGGGCAAAATAACATTCAAAGTGTTCATATTATAATGACTAGGCAAATGCTTTCCACACTGAGATAAGTGGTATCTAATGATTTCACTTCCTTTCTTATACAACACCCCTCCTACACATACTCAAAGTTAAGAATTATCTCTATTTTTTTACTTAGTTTTATATTTAACTATTCTCAAATTCACAAAAAATTATTAAAAATAAAATACTCATATATTATGAAGTTTTATTCTAAACATTTTACTTACACTAGCTTGGTTCCCACTATATATAGCCTTCAAAGCAAACATTCAAACACACACCCCCCACACGCACACACACACACACACACACCATGTAGTATATAGTTAAAAATATATTGTTTTGTTTTTATTGTTTTCACCATTAAAGAAGCATATGAGGCTATTCTGTAATCTTTTCAGGCTTATCTTTGTTATTGATATATTACTAATATTTATGCATATTGATGCAGGCATCTATTTTTCTTCTCTGCATTACCATATATTTTATTCTGCTAATAAACCATAAATGTTTATTTACCCATGCTATTACTGATGGGTGTTTGCATTATTTCTATAGTTTTGAAGTTATAAACAATCTTGTGCTATGAATAATCTTTACATATTCTGTTTGAAATATATATGAGTTTCTTTCAAGTATATAATAATGAAAATGCTAGGGTCATATGGTATATGAGTATTTTTTTAATAAGATAACATTAGTTTTTTCAAAGTGACCAAATCGTTTCACAAATGCCAGCAAAAATGTATGCGGCATAATTATTGATCCACATCTTCTGCTAAACCGAATATTGTTAAGATCTTCTCTTAGTTATTTGTAGATATTGTAGTCTTTTAAAAATGTTTATTTTGTGGCGTCTGGGTGGCTCAGTTGGTTGAGCGTCCAACTTCGGCTCAGGTCATGATCTCACGGATTGTGGGTTCAAGCCCTGCGTCAGGCTCTGTGCTGACAGCTAGCTCAGAGACTGGAGCCTTTCTTTGGATTCTGTGTCTCCCTCTCTCTTTGACCTTCCCCAGCTCAGGCTATTTCTTTCTCTCTCTCTCTCAAGGATAAATTTAAAAAATTTAAAAATTTTAAATAATACTGTTTATTTTAATTTTGTTGATTTTTATATGATTTCTTTTAGCTCTTTAAAGATATAATCTTTTCAGCTTTTTGGTGGGGAGAGATCCATGAATTTTCTGTTTGCTCAATTTTTCCACTTTTCTTTTCTTTTTTTTTTTTTTTTTTGAGCCATATTCTTTCATGATGAAATCCTTTTTTTTTTTCTTTGTCTGTTTGTTTGCAAATATACAATGAACATTGGGGGTCCATTTGTACTTAAGATTGATGTACCAAAACTTAATCAAAAGTTATATGTACTTGAGTAGAACCTGTGTATTTGTAGTCGTCACGGTAGTGAAACTCAGTACAAACCTGGTCATTTCACCAGAGACCTCTAAATATCATTCTTTCAAGGCTTCAGTTTCTTCAGAAAGGAATCTTTAATTTTCTACTTTTGACCTCAAAATCCTGATAATCAGTGCTTTAGGAGCCAGAGACTTGTCATTTTACCATTTAACATGTTGAATTTCGCCAAATTACATGTTTCAGTACCGCACATGTTTACTTTCTTCCACTGTGTCTGTTCTATTGTCACTAGCTTCACAGCCTCTGTGAGTCTGCTGTTTCAAGAATGAAGGAGGCCTAAAAGTGTAACAGCTCCACAGGCGGATTTTCAGGCATTCCTCCTGTTTGACCCTCTGTCTCACCTTGGCTTCTGAAATAACTGATGACTCCATAATTTGAGACTTTCCGGAATTTAGTAGCCCAAATATAATAGGTTCTAGTTGGCATTTCCCTCTGAATACTCTTAGATCTTAGAGTTCTTTTATCTCTTCAGTCATCACTTCTGACATGCCCATTCTATATCCTCTGCAAATGTGTGGACATCTCTTATCTACTACTATGATTTCCTTTCTCATTACTTATATGTTTGTGGATATATCCTCTTAAAAATCAAATTTTCCTCATTTAGCGGGTTTTCTAGTAGTAGTAGAAAATTAACACAACCTCATATATTCAAATAAAAGATAGATGGGGTGCCTGAGTGGCTCAGACAATTAATCCCCCAACTCTTGATACCTGCCCAGGTCATGATCTCACAGTTTATGAGATGGAACCCCACATCAGGCTCTTCACTGACAGCACAGAGCCTGCTTGGGTTTCTCTCTCCCTCTATCTTGTCCCTCCCCTGCCTATGCACACACACAGTCTCTCTGTCTCTCTAAAAAATAAATATTTGTAAATAAACAAATAAATAAATAAAGATAGAAATTGATTTCCTTTTCAATTTATATTATTCAGATATAACAACAGCATAGCCAACACAGAATTTTGCATATGGTTGCTTTGGTTGCTGATAAGGGTACAACTGGCCAAATTATGAAATAATTGATTTGGTTAATTATAATGGTCCAGATAAATGAATTTGCCTTGATATTATTTATTCATTTCAAACTATCCTTGTAATGACATTATACAGTATTGTAGTATTCTATTGCTGCTACAGGTAACCAAAACAAATCGCATAACAATGTAGGCATAATTTTAATTTTATTTTTAAAACAGATTTGACAACAACAAGAAACTTCTATCTATGGCTGAATACTAAGCACTTATATACCCTTATCAGATTCTATTATTACCAAATAAAGCACATTGTAAACTGTCCTCAGCACAATGTAAGAAAAGTAGTACTTACAGGTAATTTTTGAGTTGTCCAATTGACTAGCAATTACCTTTTGCTCTTCTTATTTAAAAAAAAGAACAAAGCTGGTACAACAGGTATTTTTCAAGTTTCAATGTCTGGTAAAATCATCTATCAAACTTTCAAAAGGACATTTGCATTTAAATGAAATTAACCTTATCTATAACTGCATTTCATAAAATTGTATTTAGATAAGATTTAGTAAACAATTATGTTTATAAATTCACTTGATCCTTAAATGTAATTTCTATGGCTTTCTAAATAAAGGTTAAAATTAGGAACTAAGAAATTGCTAATCTCTTTTTTCTCATCTTACAGTGAGCATGGTGACTTAAGGAAGTTAATCAACCGAATATATTTACTTTTCTCAATATTCTCTTCTCTCTTAGATGGTTCATCATCTAAATATGATATATGGGAATATTGATTTCTGTAATGATATATACTTTCTGAAATTTGAACAAACAATACCATTAAAAATTAAAATAGAGCTTTCCATTTTTGAGAGCTGTGATGATTCTGTGTCAATTTGGCTGGGTCACGGTGCCAAATATTTGATCAAACATTACTCTGGATGTTTCTGTAAAGATGTTGTTTCTGGGTAAGATTAATATTTAAATCAAGGATTTTTAGTAAATCAGATTAATTTGGATAATGTGGGTGGGTCCCAATCAATTAATTTGTTGATGGTCTTTAAAAAAACACAAAGCCTGACCTCTCTCAAGTAAAAAAGAATTCTTCCAGCAGACTTATTTTAACTCAAACTGCAACACTTTCCTGTATATCCAAATGTATGTTTGTGCATATGTGTGTGGGTATGGGTGTGTGTGTATGTACACATCTTTTTGGTTGTGTTTTCCCAGAAATCCCTGACTAGCATAGGTGCCTTTTGTTGAACTTAACTTCTCTTGACACCTGGCTGGCTCAGATCTTGGAGCATGTGACTATTGATCTCAGGGTTGTGAATTCAAGACCCACATTTGGTACAAAGCTTACATTAAAAAAAAAAGTTTAATGTTTCCTAACTTCTATTATCCTCAGTTTACTCATCCATAAAATGGAGCCAACACATTTATATTGCAGGGTAGTTGTGAGGATGAAATGAGACATATGTGAACATACTTTACTGAATCATAAATAACTATTTTGTCTCTTAATGTTTCAAGTTGTCAGTATATATACACATGATGCAGTGAAATATCAATACCACTAATCCATACCAGAGTACAGGCCACTAGAACATTATTGAATAAATGTCCTCGGGCATTTTAGTCATGAACTGTAATCTAGCTCTTGATTCAGTGTCCTAGGATTCCTTGACACTTCCCTTTGCACTGCAAAAAGATGCCCCGAATTAAGTGAACTGTGCATCATATCATCTTGCCAGGCAAGCCTGCAAATAAAAATAAACATGCAAAAAAACCACAAACAGAACAATTCCAAATTGTGGTATTATTAGGATTATACATTACCTAATTGTATACAACTGGTTGGAAAATCATAGAGCAGTCTAGAAAATTGGTCAGAACTAGGGCCAAATAGATCCAAATCATATTTAGAAAATACTTCTCCAGCACTGCTCATTAATTTTGAAATAAATTGTGGTAAATTTGAAGAAAGAGTAGTGGACGTAGATTCAGAAGACTTATGTTCGAATTGGTTCTCCATTTCCTAGTTAAGAGAATTTGAGCAAATATTTTCATCTCTTGAAACAACAGTAACTTAATTGGATGACTGTGGTGAACAAAAAAATAAGATAAAGCTTTATCATGGTACATGGTAGGTACTTAATACATGCTTTTTGACATTATAAAAATATATTTTCACTCTTAACAAATCTATAAAAATACAGAGAAATATATAAAAAATTCTCCATTACCTCTAAAAATATTCATGCCTCAAGATTTTTTGTGGGAGGAATGTTTAGCATAAGATGGGGAAGTTTATTACCGTGAATGTTTTGATGGTATCAGGACTGTGTGTATACACCTTAACTCATCAAAATATATATCAAATACATGCAGTTTTGCATATTAGTCATACCTCAATAAAGCTTAAAAAGATAAAAGAAAACATTTTCTCCGATCTCATGCCTTCTCAGGTAAGCAATGCTAAAAGTTACTCAGCTTTTTTACCCTCTATACTTATGCAAAGTTGTGCAATCAAGGACTCCTGGGTGGCTGAGTCCTTTGAGCGTCCAGCTTCAGCTCAGGTCATGATCTCACGGTTTGTGGGTTCCAGCCCCGCATCAGGATCTGTGCTGAAAGCTGGCTCAGAGTCTGGAGTGTGTCTTAAGATTCTGTGTCTCCCTCTCTCTCTGACCCTCCCCTGCTCATGCTCTCTCTCTCTCGCTCTCTCTCAAAAATAAATAAAAAACATTAAAAATTGTTTTAAATGTATTAAATAAAATTGTGCAAACATGTGTATATGTAATGTTTTAATATTTTGTTTTGACAAAAATGAAATTATATTATATGCATTACTTTACTTAACCATGTGGCATTGACATCTTTCTCTGTCAATACATATAGAGATTGTCTTTCTTTTTAATACCTAAATCATATGGATGCACTATGTTTTTTTTCCATAACTAAATCATATGGATGCACTATGTTATTTCTAACTGTACAACCTGTATTTTTCATAGCTGCTATATTGCCCTTACATCCTGGCAAGAATGACCCCTGCTGAGGAACCTATGCTTTAAAGGGCCTTACTTTAGCACTCTTTCTGCCCTTCTATTCTCATAGAGTAAATTGCATATGTGGCCAAGGGGAGGTTCACACCAAATTCATGCAACATCTTTTAGATAAACTTTGTTATTCAGCATCCCCAAATTCCCTCTCCATCTTCTCTGAGCCCTCTTCTGATCCTGCCCAAGCCTCTACCCTACATCTGTTCTCCCATTCTGTATACCCTTGGGACAAAGGTATCCAAGGAGCAACTGCTTGCAGAAGTTGAGAATGGACTATAAGTGAGAGCTTGGGAATTCCTATGTGTGTATGCAAGTTTTCCTTTGAGTGGGACAAAAAGGGAAATGTACCATATACCAGGGTTCTGGATAATAGCTCTTTCTGTACTTTTATTTTTTGGTGCAGAATGTTGAAGTGCCCCCAAATTTTATTTTGTGTGTGTGTGTGTGTGTGTGTGTGTGTGTGTGGACACAGTCTTTTTTTTATTTTTATTTTTTTAATATAACACAATTTATTTTTTAACATACGCAATTATTTCCCATCATTTACAATACAGTAGTTACAATGACACTCCAAACAGAAAAGCAAAGTAAAAAATCAAAACCCCAACTTCTATTTCATGTAATCAGACTTATACAGAAATTAGAAGGTTAAGTAACAACTAGTTAATCACCTAATTTCACAGCTGTCTCAAGTGGCAATCGTTATATAGCAGCTTATCTATGATACATTCAAGATAAATGATACAATTTATTACTTGCCCATAAGCTACAACACACCCTGCTTAATACCTTTCTTTAAATTCCACCTCTATGCTACAATATACTTGAGTTCCATGCAAAAAAGTAGCTACCTTTTATATAGGAAATGGATGATTAAGTCTTTGGTGTTGGAAAAGCAACTTCATTTAAACATAACCACCACCACCACCAAAAAAAAAGAAGAGGAAAAAAAAAAAGTAAAGAAAATAATAAGGGAAAAACCCAAGACACACTTTCTAGGGGGGAAAAAAACCAGCATGTAATTTCTGTCCCTGACGGAATGTATTAAATAAGCAAACACCCCCAACAAGCAAAACAAATACTACAGTGTAAAAAATTTTAAAAAAGAAAGCCCTCTCACATGTAAAAATGAAAGATTGCACACAAAGAACTCACATCTTTTCAAGCTTCGATAGTAAATATTCTGCTACTATATATTAAATACTGCATGGTTTGCCCAAGCTAAGATGAAACCACATCATGAATCAATAAGCATTTTGCATTTTCTTTCATTATCTACTCAAAGTCATGCCTACTGCACCTCTAAACATTTCATTAAATCCAATTATACAGCAAACACTCCCAAAATAAACTTAGATTGTATTGCAGTTTCACTTAACAGTATATAAAATGC